>CAKNYM010051735.1:143871-174170 GCA_932195095.1 Andricus curvator
TCGAATTCGAAACGACTTTTTCGAAACCTCTTCTTCTATCGTATTAGGTAGACAGAGAGGCTTTGATAGTTTCAAAACGATAAGTATGACTTGTCGTTTAAAACCTAGTTTCGTGCGTCTTGTGGCCCTTTGGCAACAAGTCAAAAAGCTAGATTGTGGAACCGACCCATAGTCATGAAAAGTGACCAAATAAGTGTCGTGTGCGGCTCAGGGGAGATCTTTACGATTTTCTAGGGCTCCGGAATGTTTTCAGCACCAGTCGGAGACTCGCTTTTGTGCAATCGAATCCGACTGGTGCTGAAAATCTTCCCCTCGCTTAATTGTCTATATATTAAACAAATACTATATATTGTTTCTGATGTCAAAAAGTAATTTTTATTAATTATCAAAAATATTATCTATTATTATTAAATACAATTTTTTCAATAATATTATTCATGTATTTTAATTTAAAAATTACATGAGACCAATAAAAATAATTTGCGTGCATAGCACACGTATTTGTTTTCTTGTTTCCATATATGCTCATACATGCAGGTAACGTTTTAGAAAAAAGCCTCTCCCTAAATCGTGACATCATATGTGAACGCTTCCATAGGGAAATCTTATAACTCAAGAGGATAATGCAATATAGAGATAGCAGTATTCAGTTTTCTGATTTTTCAGTGAGAAAGCCTCAAACATAGTTGCAATTCGCGCGATACATCCGAAAAATGGTGGCGATACTCAAGCGATTGACGAATAGCCATTGCAGAATGATAATTTTTTTATTATTTTTGCTGTATCGTAGATTTGCTCTCTGCTCTTAGTTTCTTATGTGAAAACATGTGTACATAAATGAAGACTTCAATCTATATACGTACTCTGTACAAATGAATGTCTGTAAAATGTCTAGAAATGTTCACTGAAAAAATGGTTTATCTGTCCCAGCTAGACATTTAGCAGGATTTCGTCTTCCAAGAAAATATAGCTGTGTTACCTACATTTCTAGCTGTGTTACCTAAATATCTAGCTGTTTTAGCCAATTTTACCGTCTAGAAATTTTCTAGCTAATTTATCTAGATAATTTCTAGATGGCAACATTTAGCTAAAATAGCTAGATATTTAGGTAACTCAGCTAGAAATTTAGGTAACACAGCTATATTTTCTTAGAAGACGAAATCCAGCTAAACGTCTAGCTGAGACAGCTAAACCCTTTTTTTCAGTGTTTGTTTACGGGCGTTCCCACATAAGGGTAATTTTTCTATCAGTAATACGCATGTAATTTTGTTTACAAATATTTCATAATTTTTAACGTCCACACCACGATGGGCAGTTTTCCGTATACTAGGGTGCCAATTTGAAATGTAATATTTTTTTTTAAGGTCTTTGCCTCTAAATTTGTGCAGTTTGACAAAAACAAGACCACGTATTTTTGGTTTTTTATATAAAATGTTCTTGAGTTCCCACAAGACGTTTAAAGATCCAGATTCGCTAAATATTTTCTTAGCTTTAAAAGAAAAACACGGGGTAATTTTTTTGTTTTAAGAAAAAATCCTATAGGGTGAGACTTTGAAAATGTATTAAATTGGCTCAGATACAACACTTGAGTAATCAAAGTTTCATAAATTCATTGGGTCTTGCCCCCTCAGATTTTTCTTTGAATGAAAAATAGTCTCTCGCGTTCTTTATTTTCTAAAAAAAAATATCTTAGATCCCGCTCAAGGGAATTGAAGATAAATAATGTCTTTTTTCATTTTCTCTCTTAAACTATGGGTTCTAGTGAAAAAATAAATATAATAAAGATATTTTATTTTTTTGCAACAAACATTTTTTAATGACAAATTTTTGGTCTCAAACCCTTCTTTCGAACAGTACATCACTTGAATGTCAAGAAAATTACATTTTCCACTTTTTTAGCTTAACTGAGGTTTCAAGTGAAAAAATAAATGCGACAAAAACATTGTACTTTCTTCGAAACAACATTTTTTTGTATATAACACTTTTGCCTAAAACCCTTTCTTTGGCCAATAGGCCACTTAAATGTCAATAAAATGACATTTCCCACTTTTCTAGCTGAACTGCGTGTTCCAGAGAAAAAATGAACGTAAAAAAAACATTTTATTTTTTTATAAATGACATTTTTTTGTTTATAATACTTTCGCCTAAAACCCTTCTTTTGAACGGTACATCACTTAAACGTCAAGAAAATTGCATTTTCCACTATTTTAGCTTAACTGAGGTTTCAAGTGAAAAAATGAATGCGACAAAACATTTTACTTTTTTCTAAACAACATTTTTTGTTCAGAACACTATTGCCTAAACCCCTTTTTTTGCCCAGTAGACCACTTGAATGTCAATAAAATAAAATTTCCCACTTTTTTAGCTAAACTGCGTGTTCTAGAGAAAAAATGAACGTGAAAGAAATATTTTACTTTTATATAAATGACATTTTTTTGTTTATAATACTTTCGCCTAAAACCCATCATTTGAACGGTACATCACTTAAATGTCAAGAAAATTGCATTTTCCACTTTTTTAGCTTAACTGAGGTTTCAAGTGAAAAAATGAATGCGACAAAAACATTGTACTTTCTTCTAAACAACATTTTTTGTTCAGAACACTTTTGCCTAAAACCCTTTTTTTGGCCAGTAGACCACTTAAATGTCAATAAAATGACATTTCCCACTTTTTTACCTAAACTGCGTATTCTAGAGAAAAAATGAACGTGAAAAAAAATATTTCACTTTTCCATAAATGAAATTTTTTATTTATAACACTTTCGCCTAAAACCCTTCTTTTGAACGGTACATCACTTAAATATCAAGAAAACGGCATTTTTTACTTGTTTAGCTGAACTGAGGGTTCTACTGGAAAAACAAACGCGACAAAAACGTTTTCCTTTTTCATTAACAACATTTTTTGTTCACAACACTTTCGCCTAAAACCCTTTTTTCGGCCAATATACCACTTACATGCAAAGTAAAAGTATTTTTAAAGAGAATATAATATAACTTGAAAGAAAGGTGTGCATAAAAAGAACAAATTTTATCTGAAACATTGCTTCGAAAAATAAAACGACAGGTAGAGGAATATTTTAAGTTTTATCAATTTATTGTTTTAGAATTTCATATGTAGAGTTTGTACATTAATGAAATATTATACACCACTACTGTCCTATACTGTCGATTTTTGTGGAAAAACAGCGTGTTCCTTTGATGGTCATTCTATAAAATTGAAAATTAAATTCTGCTTTAAAAAAATATTATTTCAATCTTTCTTTCTCTCTCTCTCTCTCTCTCTCTCTCTCTCTTTACATTAAAGTTGTCTATTGGTCAAAAAGGGGTTTTAGGCGAAAGTGTTATAAGCAAGAAATGTCGTTTATAAAAAAGTAAAATGTTTTTTTTTACTTTCATTTTTTCTCTGGAACACGCAGTTCAGCTAGAAAAGTGGGAAATGTCATTTTATTGACATTTAAGTGGCCTATTGGCCAAAGAAAGGGTTTTAGGAAAAAGTGTTATAAACAAAAAATTTTGTTTAGAAGAAAGTAAAATATTTTTGTCGCATTTATTTTTTCACTTGAACCCTCAGTTCAGCTAATGAAGTGAAAAATGTTATTTTCTGGAAATTTGAGTGATGTACTGTTCGAAAGAAGGGTTCGAGACCAAAAATCTGTTATTAAAAAATGTTTCTAGCAAAAAAATAAAATACACTACGCGCTCCCTTATACGACATTCCCCTGTACGTCCGCTCCATTATACGACCAGTTGTCGCTCCCCTATACGACGGAAAGGTCGTTCTCCACCATCCCCACTCTTCCGCTCAAAGCTCGCGCGGGAAGCAAATAGTCTCGCGCGTGAATATGATGTAGTCAGCTGTCAGTGACACAGGATTCGACGCGCATGCGCACGACCACGTGAGATTGTTGGTATTGCAAGTGGAAGGGTCCCCCTTGCGCCGTCGTATAAGGGAAAGTTCTCGGTCCCGAGCTCGTCGTATAAGGGAGCGCGGAGTGTATCTTTATTGTATTTATTTTTTCACTAAAGCTCATAGTTTAATAGAGAAAAAGAAAAAAAAATACATTTTTTTATCTTCAATCGCTTTGAGCGGGATCCAAGTCACTTTTTTTTTAAAAATGAAGAAGGCTACAAATGAATTTTCAAAATTGATTGAAAAAAATATTTCGTTGTTTTTCATCAATGTGTAATGCGTACGAAAAGTTCGCAATATGTGGTCCAAAGTTTTTTGACTATCTATTTTTGTGTGCTAAAAATGCCACTTTTCATGCAAACGCCCTTATATATGAAATAAAATACCCAATTTCGAGGCTGTCATAATTCCTCAAAAAAATTACGTTTTCTGTATATAAATATGATTTAATGCCAAGTATTTGCGCCAATAAGTCTTTCGGAATATTAAACAAATTTTTTCCAGAGATTTCCATGACTTGCCCTCGCTCTCGTGATTGTATTATAAGCATTCATAATAACGCGTTTATAGAGACTGGCAAGAAATCGTATTATGGCGAATTATCGCGCAGCTGCGTGAACTGAATTTCTTTCAGTCGGTTTCACCGAAGACGGGCGTTTTCCAGACGCTCCATCGCCTCGAAGATTTAATGTAGAGGATTCTCGATTTATTTATTTCGCCATTATTCAGCGCTTACTTCGTTTGTATAATTTCTGGAATATTCAATCTCTAAAGAAACTGCAACTTTCTTTTATCTTTCAAATAGGAAATCATTAGTCATCAACCACGCTTACAAATTTGACGAAGAAACATAAAACAACGACGCGACGGGAAAAACAGTTTTGAAAATCTGTATAAAAAGGATAATTTTGTTATGCGATGTAAAAAGAAACTCTGTTCAGAAATAGTTTTTTTTACATGAACAAATTTAATTGTGTATGAAATATGGATGAGAATATTAAATAGTTGACAACTACATTAGGAAGTGTGAATGTGATTATAATTGTCAATATAATTTTTAAATGTTTGCCAATTCAGTGTTATTATAAAAAGAAGCTCAAGGTTTTCTTATGTAGTAATAATTGATAATTATAATTATAACTTTATATATTCAAATTTGATACATTTTTTATGTCTAGTTTGTTGGTGATAATGAGTGGGAAGTTAAGTCCTACGGTTACTTTCGTGCGGAGACTTTTGCAATTAGAGCTTCGTGGTTACTTGACGAAATTTTGTTTCAATGACTTGCCTGTCGCTTTAAAATGTACGGTGATTTTCCTGTCCGTTTCACGTTGCCGTCTGCTTTGCACGTTATGCTTTCCAAGTGTTCTCTCGGCAGTTGTAATTACGCGCAGTCCACTTCAATAAAAACCTTTCGCGCCGGCGTTGGCCTTTCAATTAAGATGGTCTTAATTTACGTCGAGCGAACAACCCGTCTCTAGCTTTTGCCAAACCCACGTCCTTGATTACGTTGATTAATCACTGAACAGGACGTATTTACATTTTTTGGATAACTTGCATAAATAAATGTAAATGTAAAAAGAACGGAATTTAATAAATATTATGAAGTTTTTGGTTCGCGAAACAAGAAACTTTACACTTCAAAATTGTCAACTTTTAAATCAATATGAACAAAAAATCTGGATATGACTATTAAAATTTCTTTTATGCATTATTTTGGGTATTACGATACTAGTGAAAGAATAAATATGAATTTAGTAATGCTTTTATACTTCTTCGATTTATAAAATCGTTCACATTGGTTAAAATTTTATGTTGTGATAAATAATTCAGTTAACGGTATATACTTGATCCCGCAAGTCATAATCTATACTACATAACCGCAATATTTATGATTGAATCGCCACATTTACAATCCCATAAAAGTTTCCTTCTCAACGTAAAGTTTTATCATTTTCCGGCAGAGCAGTTTCTATTCTTCTGACTTTCTTATTTTGTGTCGTAAAAATTGGAAATTTTAAGATCCAACAAGATTTGTAAGACTTTATTCGCATTCTTCAAAGAAAGTAGTATGCGAATTTTATATAAATTTAATTTTAAAAACTATATTCTAGAGTGAGCCAGCACTTTCTCAGTGCGATGGAAATTTGTTCTAAAATAATTATGGTATTCGTGTTATATTAATACTAAACATTCATCATTCATCACAGGGTCGTAGAGATTGCAAATATTTGTAGAATAAACACTTTTTCCAATCACTTTCTAAATGGAAATATTCTGAAACAACTTATGATATGAAAATCTTTCTTGATTTTCTCAGACAAACTATAAAAACCGTTTATATATCCACTTTGAAATTTGTGCCATCATAAACTTCTTATTTTACTTTTTCTAAAATTTTATCCATTGACTATAACCGTTTCCATGTTTTTTTTTGTTTTTTGTTTTTTTCCAACTTTAAGAAACAAGACATTTATTCCTTCGACATGTTATAAAAAAGTAGTCACGCAAAAAAATTTTATAATTTGAGAAGATTAGAAATAAAAGCCATCACATTTTCTTAGAGATTACATTTTTTGAACGAAATAATTCAAAATTTAATCAGAAGAACAGGTTTCTTATTTGTAATTAAGGTTATATTAGAACTGATAAAACAAATGTACTGCGTATTATGTTTATTGTAGTTGTAAATTGCTTGCAATATTTTGTTCTGGCTTTAGATAAAAAATGACACGGTGGCGTTTCTTGTTAGTTTCACGAGAAAGACAGTTTAATTTTGCAGAAATCTTGCCCTAATATTGGTGAATAGTTTAAATGGTTGCGAAATCTACGTGTAAGGTTTTTGCTACTTTAACTATTACTGCAATTAGGTTTTCTTTTATCCGGAGTATCTATCTCGTTCTTTTGCATAAGACGCACTCATATATATGTGTGCGTCTATATAAGTGCATCATTTTTACGATGCATATATATATATATATATATATATATATATATATATATGCATCATGAAAATTTGTACCCTTTCAGTACGGATGTACACATTTTAGGTCAGAAGCATACCATTATCACAGGTCCACATTTTTTTAAAGCAAAAAATGACAACCTAACACGTTACAACTTTACAGCTTGACTTCAACATTTTTGTGGACAGTATAAGCACTTCATTTTTCCATCAAGTCCAAAAAGTGAACGATGAAGAGACGCGGGTTGAGTAGGGTGAGAAAAATGTACGTTTCCGTGTACGACAATTGAAAGCGACGCGGCGTCGTACGTTCTCACTCTGTCGTTAGGATACCTTCATTTCTCTTTTTCCTCAACATTTGCGAAGTTATTTTCTGGCTTCGAAGGTTGTCATTCGCACGTTTCAAATACTCAAGCATCAGCTATTATTGATAAAGACTGCTAGGTGGAGTTATACTTCGTGATTTAAAGACAAGAAGAGAAAATCTGCGTCAAAAAATATCGAGTATGATGTGTATATAAGGCGAGATTTAGAAAAAATGATTAGAAAGTCGAATGGACATATGAAGTTTGCAAGAAGGTCAATTTTGAAAAAATCGAATACGCTCGAACTGCTTAGCTGTAAGTTTTCATATTTAAAAGCCATTTAGGGTATTTCTTTAAATCAGTGACCAGGCAGATCTCTTTCGTACACACAAATTCATTAACTGAAAAGAACCCTTAAGCCTAATCGCAAGTAAGATAAGTTTGATAAGTCAGTACCACCGCGGTTATCATATCGTGTTAGGCAGCAAGATTCTGAACTGTGAGGCAGATGTTTTTGAAAAGTCGAGCTCACTGTTATGGTATACAATACATGAGTTTGCTTCACTACAAATTCTAGAGATCGCAGAATTCGCTCCGTAATTTATGCCACTTAGAGAAAAAGTTGTAAAGCATTTTTCTCTTGCGTGTTTTATTTTGAACCACGAAAATATATTTTTTACACGAACAGAATTATTTGGCTGTGCGGAAGATTAGATGAAGTTTGCCACAAGCGAGTAATGTTTTTTTGTGAAAAAATTCTTTTTGAGACAAATGAAAATCAACTTAAAAAAGATTCAAGAGGAAATTCCATTAGTTTCAAATGACATCGTTTTGAAACAAGAGATCATTTATCTGAGTAGCGGTGTTCAAGTAGGTAAAATTGATTTTTTTTCAGAGAGTCTTAGTTGGTACATCAAGAATTATTTTTTATAGAATCATAGCAAAGAAAAAACAAAGGGTAGAAAGTAATTCTGTTAAAAATGCTGCGGCTAATCTCGGCATGAAAAAATGTAAGGATTGGTAAGGGCAAAATGAAAAATTAGTGGTTTTTTATTTTAGCGTTACCGATTTTAATTTTTTTGCATGCAGAGATTACCTCCAGCATTTTTAGCAGAAATGCTTTCTACTATTTGCTTTTTCTCTGAGAATAAGATAGTGCATATTATTGTTGACAATACCGTGGATATTTGCATACATTGGAAATCTCTTTGTGCTCTTCAGCAGAAATTTTCTTTTAACGAGAATAGTTTTTTCGTTATATTTCTAAAATAAAAAGTAGTTGAGATTTATATTGAAGCAGTCTAACAAACTTTATGTTTCTTTGATAAAATTTAAAGAATTTAGAGCAATTTTCTTTTTCTTTTTCACTTTGGCTCGTCTGTCGGAAGCATCAATTCTGTAGAGCTTCTCTTGATACACAAAATACTTAATTTACTTTACATACGCTTCTAGTAGTTAAAGCATCCTTTTTTTAGTAGCATCATCCCGCCTCTGGGGCTTCAGCTCAATTTAAAAAAGGCATTACATAATACGTAGAATTTCTTCTCTCATGCGGCAGAAAATGAAAAAGTAAAGATACTTAAACTTTTTCTTATTTTTGTCATAACCGTTTCGACTAAACACTCTTTTTGCATTTATATACGTATATGGGAAAATTTAAGATTTAGAATTGATGCATGAATAAAGAAAAATAACCTTTGGACCGTGCTTCTAATGCAAAGTCAAAAAACGGTTTTGTTTATGGGTAATTTTTTTTCTCCTTATAAACAGAACTCTAGATGTGTAAGTATCATTTTTTGAAACGGTTTAATTTTTCAAGCGTCAAAATTATAAGTGTTTTCAAGAAAAAATTAGAACTGTTCAGTCTCTTAGTTAACACTTTTTTTCAATTTAGATAGTTCTTCATTTTTATATGTGCATATATGTATGTCCATATGAGAAGGGCCCTTATATATTTTTTTTCCATAGAAAGATAAAATATAATACCTGCACTTATAGCAATCGCCAACTGTGGATGCGTTTTTCTCGACAATCAGTTTTTTGAAGTGCAAATTTTAAAAATGCCCCAGAGACAGAAATTTATCCGCCTCTATGACCCTATACATAACTCCATAACAAATATATCGGCCCTTTCCTTATGTATTTACACATATTTAACTGTTTATTTCGTTCTATCTGTACCGAAAAAATCCGGCTATTTGTATCGAAATTTCGGTACTTGCAGCCACGACTTTCTTGGAAATCACTTTTAGCTCATTTCTCTTTCTTAGATTCCTTCTTCCCGTTTTTTCCCTTTTCACAATTGTTTGCGAAGGCAATGAATTAAACAACTTTAAATTTCAATTTAAAGGTCAGAAATAAATATTGCGAACAGAACCTCACCAAATTAAAAATTTTAATTTTAAGGCCTTGAAAGTGGACAATTATTATTGCAAACGTGAAATCTTAAGAATTAAAAACCTCATAATTGTAAAATTCGAAATAAAAAGCAAGCACAAAGGAACCAATTTCAGATTTAAACTACTATTGCTACTCAAAACTGGACAATTTTTGGTATAAAGCTCACAAAAAAAAACAGAAGGATGATTTCTGTTGCAGCCCATTTGTTATGTTCTCCAAATGAGATCTATTTTTCTCAAAATAAGAATACTTGGAATGTGAAACTGTAACATGAGCATAGCTGCATTCTCATTCTCCGGTGTCCTTTAATTATGTTTGAAGTTCAAACTCATGTATGTAAACAATTAGAGCTTTGTATAATTAACTAAGTCCTTAATTTTTGAATTGTTAGTATTGACATGTTTAATATATTTTGAAACAACCTGCAAACGTATAATAATCTGAGTAATAATAATTTTCTGTATTGAATAATGATGTGTAGGAGATCCATTCAAATATCAGTTCTATGATAAAAGTACACCAAAAAAAGAGATCCTAATACTGTGGGCCGAGAAATGTACTTTTTTCTATTATATTTAGATTAAAGGAGTAGGAATAGTTCATGAAAATATTGAATTCAACTATAAACCGAATCTGTTTCAAATTTTAGATTTCCCTACTTGCGAGAAAAAATTGTTCAGGAAGTTATGCGTATTTGAATTTTGTACTTTGTTTTTCAAAAGGACCCACATTTTTTTCTTAAAGTTTTATAACTTTTTGCCTACTATATGTAATATTTATCGTTTTCTTTCACTTTGATTTTGTTAGAAGTTTTATATGGACTCAACTACTTTTGTTGCCAGGAGAATTTTTTTTTCAAAAAGTTCTATGGAAAATATCGATGCAAGATATCGTAAAAGACCAAGAAATATTTTTAATAGAACTTTTTTAGACGTCCAAGCTTTTATCTAAACATTATTTCGTATCTGTCGTTGTTTGCAACAAAAATTAGAAAATTCGAGTGCTGCATAACTTCGTAAACAATTTTTTGTCGCAAATCGAAAACATGCGTACGGCGTAACTTCCTTTAAAAACGACATATTTCATCCCCAAGAGATTCTACGGCTTCAAGTGTAGATCCTACCAGATTTTAAATGGATTCGGTCTATAATAATTTCAAATCACACTATACAGGACTAACACATTGTAGTATACATAATATTAAAAGATAGTTCTTAATTTAACAATGAGATTCATATTGTAATATAACATTCAATTTTCCTAGAATGTATTCATGAACAGAACACCTATCTTGAAAGAAATTGCTTTCACAGCTATATTCAAGTGTCAACTAAAATTTTACATGAAGATTTGAAAATTCATTCAAAATAATATTTTTGAGACTAAATGCTGATAAGATATGCTTTGCAATAATAATAATTGTTTTGATTACCTTTTTGGGAAATATTTGAAAGTTAAAATGAACACCCAATTGGTCATGCTAAATTTATAATGTAGTTATATTATTTTGCTCCATATCATAAGAAGTGTCCCGAACATGATTTAAGCGTTAAACTTCTCTGTTAAAGTATTAAAATGACACTGTCACACACTGACGTTTTTGTCATTCCATTCTCATTACCAGAAATATACGTTATTTTTTAAGGATATTCGAAACTGTAAGAGAGAAGAAGCACAAAATGATCCAGGCTCTGCTGATACTTTTCAAAACGAGTCCGATAATCCGATAGCTTTATCACTCTTAAACACGTGGAAAATTACAATCCTTTTAAGGATGAGTCTATCAGAATAACTGATCCAGCAATTGTTGTTGAAGTTGATTTTCTGTCCAAACATTGGTCAACGAGTTCAGAAGCACTTTCAAGTACTTATTAACTATTATTTCATCATCACTGTTCTGAATCAAAACACTAACAAATTATCTGGAACACTAGAAAAAAAAAAGCTGACAATAAAAGATGACCTACAAATAGGTTCAAAAATCCTCAAAGTTAATTAGGATGCCCATAATCGTGGAAAATATGAGTTCAATTGATACTTCTTGTTGATCATTTTCGCTAGTTAGACTAGTGGCTGGTCCATCTTGGATGTAACCGCGCGCGTCAAGGCTCGCGTTCACACTGAGCTTTCAGGGGGATGTAGTTTCAGGGGTAAATGCATCCCCCACTTACTCGGGAAAGGTCGGTCGTCGCCGCGTGCCCGAGCCGCACATCCGAGCCGAAAACTTTGCGATGGACCACAAAGCTGCTGCACGAGTAGTGAGGGAGAAAATCGATTATAAAAAGAGGAAACCGGAAATCATTTCCGATCGTAATTTCCGCTAACAATTAGGTCTTGGTTGATTGTTTTGCACTTAACTTCTTCAAACGGCCAAGTGATGGCGAAAATACCGCGGTAGGCCAATTATATTTCTTTCTGTACTTATAGATTTCGATTGACTGCATTTGGTAGATTCGTATATTGAAGGGGACTATTCGTAACGAATAATGAAGAAGATGATCATTCAAAAAATAGAAAAAATAGCTCATAATTATAAATATATGCAACACATGAAAGGCAGATTGATTAAATTGTTATAGGGTGCTGAACAGAAATACACTTTTTAGCTGTTTAAACATTAGCCTGAAAATATGTTTCTTTTAGTGAAAAAATAATTACATTATCGTCCATTTGCTTGCATAAGGGGCCACATTATTTTTGAAAATCGCTTTTTTATTGCCTTTCATACTTTCTAACGCCACGCGTCAATTGTCGGAAACATTTTAAAGCTAAAATTACGCATCACTTCAGTAAAGCCTGATCTATTTAAAGGGTAAGTTCCAGCTAGCTAACACTCAATAGGGTACATATATAAAACCAATTTATAATTTATATATTATTTATAACCAATGGCCAACGGCCATACCACGCTGAAAAACCCAGTTCTCGTCAGATCACTGAAGTTAACCAGCGTTGGACGCGGTTAGTACTTGGATGGATGACCATTCAAGAATACTGACATGAGTGCTGTTGGCACATCGTGGGTGTGGTGAGCCCACACTTGTAGTTATTTATAACTAAAAGAAAAACCTAGAAACACTACCCGAATCGGGTAGTGTCACGCCTACCCTGAAAGGGAAATGGTTTAATGGTATATATATAACCAATTTCTAAAACGGGCCAAAATTCAATATTTCGTTGGATGTGTATGAAACTTATCATAAGGGAGTTTTGGAGGTTTGTGAATTCGAAATTGACGTCAAAAATTAAAAATTAAAATTAAAGATCCAATAAATCAGCTGAAATTTCCAAATTTTTACATATTCGTTTGAAACTTCGTATAAGGGGGTCTTTGAGGTCGCAGATTTCGTTTTTGATGTCAATATTCGCAAATTCAAAATAGCGGATCTAATATGGCGGCAAAAAGTTCCAAATTTGTACATATTTGTATGAAATTTGGTATAAAAGGGTTTTTGTGATCGCTGATTTCAAGTTTTTCGTAAAAAATTACAAGTTAAGAATGACATACTTGTATGAATCTTGGTATACGGGGATTTTTTATCTCGTTGACTTCGAATTCAACGTCAAAAAGTACAAAATTCAAAGTGAGGGATCCCATATAGCGGCCGAAATTTCCAAATTTGTACATATTTGTATGAAACTTGGTATACCGGTGTTTTTGAGTGGGATACGAGCCCACAAAGTTGTCCAAATGTCAAGATTTCTACTCATTAATTCATAAGATTTCATTTCTGAGTTTTCGGTTAAAGTTCCAAAAATCTACCAATTGAATATAATTTCCAAGAATTAAGTTGCTTTTTTGAATTTTGTAATTTTTACAAGAAATTCGTATTTTGAGACTCGTAAACCTCCTGCTTATTCACTCTCGTAGAAATCTACCAATTTAGTCCAATTTTCTAATTTTTAAGTCAAATTTGGGATTTTTTTTTGACCCATACTTTTTATTCTAAGATTCGAACCCCCCCCCCCCCTCCTCGTTATGCCTTCATAAGAATAAACCAATTAATAAAAATCTTCAAAATTGTAGTCAACTCTTTAAATTTTTAAATTTTGGCACCAAACTCAAATTCATATACAAATTCATAAACATTCATATCACATATCACATAATATATCATTTAAACATTCAAAAACCAAATTCATAAACAAATCATAAGATTTTCCAGTTATTTATTAATCTTCAGACTTATTCCAGAAATCAGTTATTTTAAATTATAATCATTAGGCTTCAAAAATTGAATTAAAAATTTAGAACAACTTTAGGTTATGTGAGTGTTATCCATCGGAAATCGGTATCTTTCTAACGAAAATGCAACGGTTTGATTGTCTATATATTGTATGAAAATATTTTATATTAATTGTGAATTTCTTTGAAAACTTCGATGTCTGTTTGTGGCTTTAGGGTCAGGTAAATTGAAAATAATTAAATCCCGTGTAGAAATTTGGTCATGGCCCAAACAGGGCCCAGGCTTGGCAAAACTAGGCCTTGGCCTGGCGATCTAGCCTGGGCTAAGCTTGAATGAAACGCCAAATCTGGCCAGGGCCAGGTTATATTGCCAGGCTCGATCGCCCAGCTTGGCCCAGGCCTGGCCCTAGTTTATTATCGATTCCCAGCTTCCTCATCATCTGCGTCATCATCATCTATATACGATAATTTTTCAATTTACGTCCGCCATGTTTGTTTTGTAAATTAAAGTTTTAAACATCATTACATACATCAACAATATATTTACACTCGATAATTCGATGAAAAAGTTTTCTTAATTTGAGGTTAGAAGTCACATGTAATCTTGATGTGAAGATATCGATCATCATCATCAGCACCATCACCACTATTCTCAATCACTCACACAAAATTTATAAGTTCAGTTTGGCTCAAATTATGAGTCGAATTACCTGTCAAGATACTTTAAGAATGTTAATTTATACCAAATTAGCCACTTTGTAAAGATTCACACTCGAAACTCCAAAGTAATAAGTAAACAAAGAGAATAGTATTACGCCATCTGTCGTCAATTTTTGGAACTTTGACACTAGCTGGGCCCAAGCTCGAGCCATTGCAAAATTCGAGCTAGATCCAGGCTAGGGGCGCCCAGTCTGGCCCAAGTCTGGAACATGGAACAAACTTGGCGATTTCTGCACGGGATTCTTTCAAATGTTTCGTCACACAATGGTGGCCCTTGACAGTAAGTTCTATTAAATCTATAAAAATTATATCAGTTCTTGTAGGTACGCAATTTACAATTAAATGTATTATTCTTTAAGTAATATCGCAGTTAAAAATGATATAAAATGTTATTATAATTTTTACAATTAAATAAAAATTTCTGAAAAATGAACATTTGTTTCTAAAAATACACTGCAGTAGAACTACAAAATTATCAAAAACATTGTGGTCAAAAAAACCTTTACACTGTATAGTACAAAAATATTTTAAAAAATATTTTAACAGATTGTAGTAGAGAAATTCTTTAAAAAATCATATAACATCGTACATTTAATAAGAAAACTTATCTTTAATTTTTCATATAAAAATTTCAGTTGAAAGAATTGTTTTTAAAAACTTTTTATCTTTCGTTTTTAAAATTAAAATGTACTGAATTTTCTATTAGCATCATAAATTTGTGCAAAATCACATCATGGTAAAAATGGAGAATTATCAAAAACCTTGGAGTTAAAGAATTCTTCAAACATTCTGACACGGCCAGAAATGAACATCAACATTCTGAAAGAAACTTATTATTGAGAGTCAATATAATTCCGAACGATTATTATTAATTGTGAACGTAAGGGTAAGGGGCCATTCACAAAATACGTGATACATTTTTCAGAAACTTCTACCCCATTCCCCCCCCCCCCCGCCGGATACTTTTTACATTGTTCTTAATATGGAGAATGATACTTTGACAGACCCTAAACGTATCACTTATTTTGTGAATGACCCCTAAGGTATCAATCTTCATCAATCGAAGCGTGGCAATACAGAATTAGATAACCAGCATTTTTATCGGAAATGGGTTTATTGCATGAAAAATTCTTGAAGAATCAAGTACACATTGTGGTAAAAGGATTTTTTCAATGTCAAATTTCTTGATAGAATAACTTCAAAACAAATTTTAATCAAATTTAAGTTCGAATTTAGTTCAAATTTTAACGTAGTATTAATTTTGATTTTCTCGGAATAGGATTATTTTTTCATGGATAAAACATTTATAAAAAGTAATTTTTCCATCCCACTGAATAGAAGAAAAAACTACATATTTAGTAGAAAACCCACTAAGATGGCAAAAACCACTAAAAGGGAATCGCTAAAGCTTACGCCAGGGGCGTCAACTTCCTACTTAAATAAACTCTAATTTTATTTTGCAAGTGTACACCTGCTATCCATTATGGAGTACTAAGCGCTAGCGAGGACTATGAGTATGTTTATAATTAAGTACCTTCTTCTAAATTGCAAAATTGGTAAGTATCTTTGAGATGCTCTGTACTTGCATTCGATCCTGAAAGATTAAGGAGGTGGTGGGATATGCCGCGCGACTGCTACTGTCGCTTTTCCCAACTGTAAAAAAAAATCTAACGTGGAAAAAATGAAAAGCTCATCCAAAGCGGATAAATTTTCATAGAATGTGGAGGAAATAATAAAATAACCAAAATCAATTTTTCTTCAGAAGTCATTTAAAACTGTACCAAACTTTCGAATGAATAATACACTTTTTACTTTAAAAAATTCACCGAAATTGTTTATTCTGTAACAAATTTCAAGGGAATCATTAACGCTGCATGATTTAAGGTTTGCTTCACTTCATATCTGCAAACATTTCTTAATAAAAATATTTAATATCGTGTAATAAATATTTTTTTGGTACTTTAGTTCTATTTCAGAAGAACCTTTTGGAAAACTAAATAACATGAGAACTTTCAAAAGTTTGGAATAAAGCTAAAATTGAACTTTCCCAGTGCTTTTGTTCCTATTTGGACTTTAATAAATTTTTAAGAGAAGTTTGTACCCGAGTACTCATTTTCTAATGAGTCTCATGAAACTCTCATTTGGGAAATTGTTAGTTGATAATAAGAATGTTAAATATCTTAAATTATGTGTCACAGTATATTATAATTTTGTTTACTCCAGTCGCGGTTAGTCCTCTCAAACTCGATTGTCTGCAATTATGTTGAGCTAAACCCTCCCGTGAACTAACACCTGACCTGCAGAAAGAGATTTTCTTCTACAGCACGCCACAGCAACGCTAAATTTGTGTTTGCAATACCCACCTCGAAAGTGAGGACTTCCATGCGTCTAAATAATGTACAAAGTGCTTCAATCCAGCAGGCTATACAAGAATAATGATGGCACATGTGCACATTGAAACACATATATTTTGCGAATCGATGCAATGGACGCGCATGCGCCCTTTAGAGATAAGTAACTTTGCACATCGGGAAAATGAAAATATTCTTCAAAATTCTTTAAAAAAAAATTATAAACAAACTTGGCTGAGAACCACCATACGGGATCAGAAATTGGGTGAAAAAGTGTAAAAAAAAGTGCTAAATATTTATCTCGGACGGTTGTTGCAAAAAATAACGTGTAATACACTTGCAGAGAGACTATTGATACACGCGTGAGGGCAGCATTTTACTTCAGCTCTTGCTGCATGTTTCGTAATCGTCGATAATTGCCTATTTTGCGCACTTGTATAACAAAATATATAGCTGTTACCGAACAGTGAGCTTGTAACCAATGTGTACGCTACATGTCGAATGTCAAGAGAGAAGAACACACAACGCCTCATGTCAATTCTGCAAAATGGTAAGATGCAAATACCGTCGTCAATCTTTTCTAGGTGCCCTTTTTTCTCCATCCTCTCGACAGATATTCTTTTCTTATGCCTGTAAACTACTTTTGAAACAATGCACCTACTGATATTCGTATATCAGACTCGGTCGAGATTTTCAGAACTTAACTATTTCAGTACATTGTCTTAATGCCAATTTATACTTTCAACAACTAAACTATCTTAATTCTTGAAAATTTTGGAACTGCTTGCTATGTGATATAATGGTTACGTGCATTGTAAGCAGGAACAATGGTTCAGGGATTTGGCGAAGGAAAAATCCCCGAACCAAGACGTGAAATGCCATGTCCAAGGATGAATGCATTACCAGGGGGTAGTGTTCTTCACCAAACCCCCCAAACTGCAATGCATTTGACCGTGACAACGTTTCGCAGTTCTGCATTACTGACGGCACTACAATACAATACACCCTCAAAAAAATCCTGTGACTGATGTGTTGCACACAAGCTTATTAAAACTGTCAAGAAGGTTATAAGTTACAAAAAGGAACAAATATTTATTTGTTGGTGGTGTAAAATGAGTAATGATTGGAAATTTTCTAAATCCGGAAATAACGTGGAATTTTGTATTGGTTTTCAGTTTACTGAAGAAATCGACAGCACTAAATATTATTTTGCAATTTTTATCAAATTGATCGCGAGATTACACGATAACGTCAGTATCGTATCAATTTTGTTATCCGCCCCCCCCCTGTTCATTCCGTGATATTGCGCTAAATTAATATTTATTTTTCACAGAATCGATTTTGCGGCTTTTACGAAATGAACTCTTTGTTCTCTATGCCATTAATAAATAAATAATTATTATTTTTCGTAGTTTATAACCTTTTGGACAGCTTAAAAAAGAAATGCGCTTGTATGCGACACATTGGGGACACAGGATTTTTTGTTGTGTGTTCTATGGTAGCGCCCTCAGTAATGTAGAACTGAACTATCTATAAGAAAATTTGTCAGGGTCAAATGTATTACAGTTTAGAGGGCCTATTCCTTACTGTGTTCTGGGATACAAGGTGCCTCCTAGCGTAATGAACCCGCGCATGCGGAGCTCTCCGAGCGTGTTCAGGTTTGCATCTACTCTCACTTAGATGGAAACCTTCTGAAGGTTATATAAAAACATGCACCTTCTAATTAACAAAGAGAAGATCATATGAGTCCATGGGAACCGCAAGTTCTGATTATACTGGCCTCCTTAGCTACAAGTTGGGTCTTATGATAATGAAGGATAAACGGACATACGCGAAGCTGGCCTGAAGGTGACAAACGTTGGTTTGAAAACTCTACCTCAAGCTGAAGGCGTTCCTCTGCCCGTTTCTCGGAAGCTGGAGAGTCCCAAGACACGAGGCGAGAGAGTGTGGATCCAACATCAGAGGATAGTACGGAAGGGTAGGCATTATGAATCAGTAGGCCTGACCTACGCTGATTTCCTTAATCACCTAAAAAAAGGGGTTAAATCTGATCATTCCAGTATTAAAATGAAGAGAGTTAAGAAGACAAGGAATTGCGTAATGATATTAATGTAAAATTAAAAACAGCACTGGAAAACAGAGCCACTAATCACTATGATTAATGCCATTGAGTTTAGTTTCACTGGCCGGTTCTACGCCCGCGCCGCTATCGTATTCACTCCACCATCCAGTCGCTGGACTTACATCTAAGCGAAACTTTGCCGCCTAAAGCCGCCTGGTAAAACTGCACTCATATACTGACAAAAGCGGATACGTGCGCCAGCTTTATTCTTGAACCAAGCTGGAGATCCTCCACCTCGACACAACGACCGAGGCTGAGGAAGTATTTGAGGTTCTAGTAAGATTCTTCGTGAAGAGGGCAGCGGGTGAGATCTATTTGGACATGAGAAGCATAAGCTCCAGGGTAACCCGAAAAGCTTCTGTAGAGTGAGACGAAGTGCCAACTTTAAATTGGTTGTAAGTGATCCACATTAAGACCGAATGAATTTCCTGTAGAGTGCGTCAGAAAACGGAACCCTTCAATGAGACAGCACCAAAAACGGCTACCTCACGATAAGAAAATGCAGGAGTAAAAAAAAGAATGAACACAGTTCTCTGAAAAAAGGGACCATGCAGGCATGATAGGAGAACGGCGAATTGCGGCGTCAAGGTTCCTATGATATGCAACCCTGGAATAATGCGAAAGCAGTTCCGTAGATGTATCTAAGCATGCGTGGGTAGTTGAATTCAGTTGCCATTGAGATTAATGCTTAACTCTTACATTACGTGCGTAAATACATTTCCATCTACTTTCAAAAATAAAAAAACACTACATTTATATCAAAAAGTGAATATAGCCTAAATAAGGATTTTCTCGTATAGAATCTTTTTTTAAACAAGTGTAAAGCAAATAGACCCAGCCAATTTATTTTCTTGTATATTCTAGTCAAACTTATAATTGAAAATAAGATTGATATAATAAAGTGTAATTGGCATTTTACGTTGTTTTGAAATCAAGAAACTTGATTAGTACAGTTGAACTATAAAAATGTAATGTACTTACAGTATGTAAACACATCTGTGTGAACTTGACGAATTTAAGAGCTAAATTGTGGACGCATATATACGTCCAGGTGTGACCATACATGAAGTACCTCGTTAGATACTCGGATATAGATGCAGGTCTAATTACCGCATCGCCTGATTGGCTGTTAGTGTAACCTCGTTGCTAGGGATTCACGCCGGCAGCGATATAGTAATCGAAGGGGCAGCAACGTCTAACGTTAATTCATACCTCTGATTTCCTGTATCCTTCTTGATACAGGAAATTATGTGGATTCCTCATCCTAGCTGCCTTTCCTGTTTCTCATCTCTCCTCCCTCCTTTCTCATGAGACGTCTCCTCACAATCCCCTTCCCGGATTCCTAGTCTGTTCTCAGAACCGAATGGAATGTGAAACCCTGTAGTCATCCAACCGGAAGAGCTCGATACGACAACTTCTCTCACATTCATTCGTGTGATGCAAAGGATGCTACTTCGACGATAAGGTGGCCAGTTTTTTTCACGTGTCACACAAAGTCGAAGAAAAAGTTATTTCGAAACAAAGACATCGTCCTCTTGCTTGTTTTGTTTTGAACCACGTGAATATATTTTACAAATTATGCGATTTGTATAAGACTTGCTTCTTAATAGATATTCATATCCAATATTCATACAATTCACAATGGTAATTTCTAACAAACATCGGTTACGGCTTTTTGTCTGCGATTTTAAATTTCAATTTGTTAAGACAATATTCGGTATTTGTGACTCAAAAATTAAAAAAAAAAAAGAAAATCCGAAAATTTGTAGAATTCTTACAACTTGTCCCCTTATAATATATTATTTACACCGTTAGATTAAAAAAAAAATTCAAAAACTGCAGAATACTACAATTTATTTTATCACAGTAGGGTAACAATTAAGAAAGAGTTTTTTTTTTGACATGTTAAGGGCCGCTGAAGTATGACGTAACGCAATTTAGGTGTGTGTGTGGGGGCGGAAAATTGCATTACTTAATACTTTAACGGTTCCTTACTTAATACCAAAAAAATGAAAACTTATAATGGGAAATATGAATTTTTCAATATCTTCGCCTGTAAAGATGCCAAAAACGAATAAGAAATCCTCTGGTTCCATAGGGTTACGTAGTTTTCTAACAATAGTACGATTTTTCGAACAGTAATTGATAATTCAATACAATCCTGTATTTTCCACACATTTCCACACATTTCAAATGATGCATTGAAAATGGTTAGAAATGTTGTTTTTTTAATGATAAAAATAATTTTCTCGCACTTTTATGCACAAGACAATGTGTCTTTGAGATTTTTGGCTTTGTTTAAACTAATAACAAGTAACAAAAATGATGAAATGCATTACTTTTAGATGTAAATCCGAAAATATTTTGCCACTACCAAAAGATAATTTTTAAAGTAATAAACACTCAGAGGGGAAAAATGCTGCCAATAATAATATGAAAACAAATAAATAATTCAATTAAATGAGTGAAAGGAAAATTATTAAATCTTCAAAGTTCATCATTTTTGTTGCTATTCACAATTTTATAATAAATTTACAATTTCCGTGCTTTCTAGAAATTATAATTTTTACCACTCAACTCGTTCGAATAATATAGTGCTTATAAATTATTATGTGTGATACTTAACATTGTCGACGTATATAAATTATCAATATGCTGTAAACAAAAATAAAATGTTAGCCTATTCTTGTAGAATAAATTTCTTCTTACAACGAAAGTAGTTAGTAATATATCAAAGAAGGTGTCCAATTACTAATCAGTTTATCACGAATTAAAAATTACTATTGTTTTAAACAAATTAAATAAAAAAAGGCCATATAAATCGATATAATTTAAAATGTATCAAAGGATGTATAGTCCATCATGAATCTTCTCTCTCTGTACTGATAACTTATCCATGATATAAACAATTTCAATAAATAAAAGAGAAGTTTGTTATCTTTCTGATTAAAAGTTCTTTTTCAGATAATTGGGTAGAAAATACGTTATGGAAGTATCTAAATGTAAATTATTATCACAAATTCATATTTGCCATTCTTATTAATGATAAAACTGATTGTCTGTTATCCTTGTGTGAGTGGGTTTTTATGAGAAGTTATATTCGAGCGGATGTATGGGGCCCCAAGAGGGTCAATAGTCAAAAAGCCAAGTTGGCACATTTCCATAACGATCTTGTTGAAAGAATAAAAAGTTATTTTTAAGAGCAGGAACTAAAAAACTAGTTAGTTAGTTTGTTGTAATCTGGGCGGGGGAAAGGGGGGGGGGTGGTCCCACGCCCGGCGCTCAAGCTATAAAGCCTATTGTGCTATACCCATGTTTGTTCTCAAGGCAGTACTCCGAATCCGACCATCTTTCGCCGAGTGTTTTTTGATCTCCGTGGGTTTCGTTGTTACCAACGTTCTGAGATTATACCTCTCAGGTGCCAGGCATACTTATCGCACAGTAAATGACGTCCTACTTTGTTGATCAGGCAAAGTGATCCTCACCCACTCTGCCATTCGGCAGCCTCCCTAGCAGGCCGCAGAGAGGGGATACGGCCAGACAAGGGTGGGCGGAGCGATTCCTCTAAGGTCGTCAGTTAGATGCACAGATTCGAAGCACTGTCCTGATGTGTTATGTAAGTGTATATGTGTGTGTCTTCATTACTCGAAGTCGGCCAGCGATCATCGAGCGTGGTTCCCCCGTAGGAGCTACAAGCGCAAGAAGATCGCTGACTCATTTTCGATTCTTCTCAAAATCGGTTTCGAACCCCAAGGTTAGGCCCTCGAAAGAGCCCATTTATCCTTGGTAAGGGACCAGCTTTTTCTAAGGGGACCTACAGTTTAAGGTTGGTTCCGAACCACCGAAGCCCCGGTAGAAGTACATAGAGAAATTTCCATTGGTACCCGGTTCAGGGATCGGACCCCAGCCCTCCTGCATCGAAGTCTGACGCGCTATCGTCTGAGCCACCGAGGCTACAACTAAAAAACTAGATAACAGACTTTTCAAATGTTTGTACTGTTATGCCCTTTTTTGTGTTAAATTTAATTTCGAACTTAATTTTCCTTCTGTAAAAGATGACGCGATATGGAGTATTTGACCAGTAGGCGCAAGTAGCAGAGACTGTAGTCGTTGAAACGGGGAAATATCATCTCACATGCGGCAAGTCTCTCTGCGTCAAGTAGGTCTCTCTGCCGCAAGTCACACCTGCGGCATGTCATATTTGCGGCATGTCATATCTGCGGCATGTCACATCTTCGGCATATCACATTTGCGGCATGTCTCATCTTCAGCATGTCACAACTGCAGCATCTCTATCTAGCGGCTTCTCTCCCGCGCAGCATTTCTCACAGTAAAATTGACATTTTTGCGGCATCTCTCACCGCACCCCTGTGACTGGCCAGAGAAATAATGTTGGCTAAACCCCTACCCTTTTCCAACGCCTCGGGGGGGGGGGGGAGAGGGAAGGCACCACTGTGACTGGCCATAGAAATGATGTTCGCCGAACCCCTACCCCTTTTCCAACTTTTCCCTTGTTAATGGCCATAGAAATGATGTTGCTCGAACCCCTACCCCTTTTCCAACGTCTCGTGGGAGGTGGAAAGGCACCCCTGTGACTGGTCACAGAAATAATATTGGTCGAATCCCTTTCCACTGGTGAGAAATGCCGCTAGGTTGAGATGCCGCAGTTTTCACATGCCGCAGATGTGACATGCTGTAGATGTGACATTCCGCATATGTGACATGCTGCAGATGTGACATGCCACAGATGTGAGATGCCGCAGGGGTGACATGCCGCAGATGTGACATGCTGTATATGTGACATGCCGCAGATGTGACATGCCGCAGGTATGACTTGCCACAGAGAGACTTGCCGCATGTGACATGATATGAATCCGTTGAAACGCCTTTCACTGTAATCGCTATGAGTACAGTTACAGTACACCCAGAGCAGGTTTTCGCGCACTCTTTGTATCACTGCACCGTTCTAAAAAGGACGGATGATGTATGTTTTAAGGCAAAGACGCGTACTGCGAACTCGAGCGGGTTCTATCGATTACCATTAAGTTATAATTCTCTCCGAGTTGCTGCAAGCACATTGATATAAAACGCAGATTCTTCTTGCGCGGATAGCGCGGTCGATGGTCCGTTGCCGGTTTTAAGTTCTCACGTACTTGTATATATCTCGTAGTGTTAATCGATGTCTAATTTGCGTGAGCTTAGATAAACAGATTGTTCTCCTTGTAGACTTATAGCATGTTCGGATAATAATCGGTAACGCCAAATCGTCTGTGGGAAAACGCAGATATTGAAACAGAACACTCATAAAATTATATTAAAACTTGGAGAACACTATTATGCAGTACTGAATTGATATGGTATTGCTTGTTTTTCTAATAGAAATCTTCATGGTCGTATAAAAAGTTATGAATAAAGTGCAAACGAAATAAAAGTAAATTAAAAATTCAAGTGACATAAAGGATACATTTATTGGTCCCTTAAATTTTTTTAATACAAGGTCATAGTTATCAGATACATATGCGCACGTATAAAAATAATAATCGAGTGGACTTATATTGCTGAATATATAATCATTATCTCTATATATGTGATATTCCGCGAAAGAAGGCCCTAACGAGGAAAGAATCGATTTTCAGGTTGCCGATGCTATCGATGGTGTCTGGGTCGCTCTTTCAGAATAAGAAGAAATTACTTTTCTATCGGCAAAATTCGAATAGTTGTTGAACTGCTCGTTAGTGCGTTTTTTTAAACGTCACATATAATAAAAGGCTGTGGCTAGCCGTCCCGAAAAATTGGGGGAGTTGGAAAAGCGGATGGACTAGTCGTCCCGAAAATTTGGGCCGACTAGGCAAGCTTATGAAAAATACTTCACTACTCATCCCGAATTTCGGGACGACGAGACACTCCGATAATAAAAACATCTCTCCGACACTGTATCAAGAATCGGGACCCTCCCTAAATGCCCGCTCAACCTCCCTAGCTACACGCCCGAACCCTTCTACCGGCCCAACTAACGGTTTCTTTTAAATCTTTCCAACTAAATTTATCTCTGAAATGACAAAAAAAAATCAAGCATGTATTTCATACGATTTTTTTTAGTGGACTGTCAACTCCGGCCAGTACTGTATGTCTAATGTTCAAATTATGGTGGTTTAGCTGATAAGAAGTACAGTGCAAACCTGATAATAGCCGAAACTCTTCCCAGCCGTCCTAGCCAGATAATAGATGAACCGTTATATTTCTCAAGTAGCGTGCACATCGAGGGACAGGAACGACGTATGTTAAACGTCTTGAAAAATAACATCAATCCATTCCTCAAATACGTCACATGATAATGAGACAAATAGACACGTCTCTGAAAGCTTGACCACTCAGTCGGAAAAAAAATTCGGGTATTAGCGGGATTTGCGATATCACCGATTCATATATTATCGGATTTGGACTCTACTAACGTTTCAGAAAACTAATTCCATTGTCGAAAAATGACAAAATTATGCATTCGCTTATAAAACTTGTATACAGTATTAAAAATACTTATGTAACTTGACATTCTCTCCATTATAATATATTAAGATACAAATGACTTGCAATGTAATAAAGGATGAAGTCACATAATAATGACAATTGTATGTATAATACCACTTTTATCGACTGAATTCTAGATGAAAAAGAGGTTTTGTTAATTTTATATTAACAAATTATCTTCAAAAATGTCTATTTATCAAATGTAAGCAATTGAAAAAATTTTTGAATTATTTAAAAGAAGCCAGGAGATCGAATTGGAAAAATTACAATTTTTATGACATTATTGTTTATAAAAGAAAACAAACGATTTTTAAAAATTGAGTTTGATAATTCTCTGCAAAACTCTGTTAGCCTTCTTATTTAAATCTGTCAAATCGACAAAAAATTGTTGTATAATGTAAAACTCCAGCCCCCGCATTTCGTCAACTTATGAAACGTTGAGAAAAAAGCTTCATGTGGAATATGGAAAAAAGAAATATTTTCCAAACACAAGTAAAGCACATACATACGTATAAAGGCTGTAGGTAGATATTCGAATAGGTCGTGGAAATGCATTATACCTGAAGGCATTTTCTCTTTATGTTCCGAGCATACAACTGCTCCAGCGATCGAGCAGTGCAGCAGGATAGCTTTGTCTCTCCACTCCTCACCCTCTACCTTTTTCTCTCTTTCTGAACTGCTTACTAACTCTTTATCTCCCGCTTTTCTTCTCTCACACCATCGCAAATAATAACGTACGAATGAATCAATTTCTACGTTACCCGTGAATCAGATTTATCGATTCTCCTTGAATTTGAACCCGCACGTATACATGGGTATTTTATCGCTTCGAGCTTTCCAAGCTTTCTTCTTGCCGTGAAAAATATCGGCAACTTGCGTACAATCCGACCGTTTACCACCCATCAGGAAATCCCCTTCAAAAAGTGGTATAGAAAGATCAAAGCTGAAAACTTCACTGCTTGTACTACGGCCATACATTTTGAACTTTTGAGAGAAAGAGAGAGAGAGGGAGAGCTAAGACAAGTTAACTGTTTCTCACGAATAATTTTTTCTTATATCGTTTATCACGTTAAACCAGTCATTTTTTCTTAATGAATTTGACAGTTTTTGATAATAATATTTTTAGAATTTTAAGTAGATATAACGGATAATACACATGGTAAATACTGCTTTACAATTAGACTCAGACATTTGAGAGCTGATGGGCGCTAACTTGCTGAAACAAAAAATACAAGGGTCGTTCAATAAATCCTTAGAAAATCTAAGATATGGCGCTCGTAGTATCAAAAATGGTTTGATTTAATAAGAATTATTACATTATTAGAAAAAGATCCTCTTCCATCAAGACAATGCTCGGCGGGTGCACACCTGCTCAGTTTCGATGGCCAAAAGTATGGAATTAAAATTCAAATTATAACAAAATCCATCGTGTTCGCCAGATTTGGCCCCCCGTGACTTTTTTTATTTGCAAACTTGAAAAAATGGCTCGGCGGACAACGGTTTACGTCAAACGAGGAGGTCGTCGCTTGGAAAAATGCATAGAGTTAAAAGGAGATTATGTTGAAAAATGAAAAAAATCTACACAAAATAATTTCTTATTCTATCCTTTTCTAAGGTCTTATTTATATCTTATTTATATATAAATTGATAACATTTCGGAAAATATAATAATATTCACTTAGTAGGCAGGTGGAAGATAGAATGATAAAAACTAGTCTGAGAAAGTCGGTGAGGACAAGTTTCAACGCAAATAGCTTCGTGCTATGACCTCCATAGAATCTCTCGAAGAAGAAGAAAAATCAAACGAAGACACAGCTGAAAATGCCACTCTGGTGACTGGTTTTTGATCCATAGAAAAACTTTTCCTAGCCGGACTACAACTAAAAAATTGGATGTTTGTATTTCATCATAATATCTCGTGCAGTTTGCCTTTCTCTGATTCACTTTCTGGGCGGAAGAAGAAAAGCAGTGCCTCAAGTCTGCGTCCTGATGAAGAAACTGTACAACTGCTGTTTGACATGAGGGTCACCTTCGTGTTGCGGCGTAGAAGTAAACAGGCCTTACGTTAAACTGTAGATGTTATGTTTCTTCATCAGGACGGCAGAAGTGACATCAGACAAATCTTCCACATACATAAGTCGTCCAGAGTATGCAGTCGGAAAGGCCTTCCCAAGATAAATTTTGCCGGATAGTTGTGCAAATCTAGAAGAGAAAGTATCTTGTGCATCGGCATCGGCAGCTTTGTAAAATCATCAGTGCTCTTTCCACTCCTGCTCCTAATGGCTAGTATTTCTTGAGCCTCTAGCTAGAAGACTATTTAACTTAGTTGGAGGGAGATGCCTTGGGAAGGACATACTTTTCAAAGATTTATCAAAAACTTTTTTCGATCAATACTCTTCTTGTTCTTACTTACGATGAGGTGACTGGCAAATACCTGTACAGCAATGTTTTACTTGAAGCAGGCTCCAATTTAATTTCAGTTCAGAGGACGTGTTTTTTAACAAATGACCGGTGAAGGTGTTTTCTGTAGCGCGCTAAAGGCAATTTATATTCAATCCCGGTTAAATAATCTAATAATGATAAAACTCAGTTTGCGAATTAACATTTCTATCTGAAACCGCTTGAAAACCCGCGATCTTAAAATTTCTGGATATAGAAGTTAGCAATCTAAAGATTTCAAATTTCTCACCGTGACTTGCTGGTTTTCCAAAATCTTGCAAATCTTATAATTTATTTTCCTTATTCTGCAGGTGTGACTTTGAACAAGATTTCCGAAGTGAATAGCCCGTAGCATCAAGGACAGTATCGTAGGCGAACATACTAATACTTTGTTTGCAACCCCTAATTCTGAAGCTTATCTCTTCTCATGCTTCTGAATTATGGCTGAAGGACCTTATTTCAACAGAATGTGTATGTAAAAAGATAAGTCACTTAAGGCGCGGTTGAAAAAGTTATGAATGCGCACTTTTGAAATAAGATATTTTAGAAACAGAGATTAAGTAGAAACTGACATAGGAACTTTCGGTACAGCGTTTTAACTGGATATCGTCTGGGCATTTATATAGATGACACCTCTTCCTGTTCTGGGACTGCGCGCATTACGAATTAACAGGCGAAACTTGTTTAGCCGGTAAAAGCCTAGTGACGCCGACGAGTACCAAAGAAAAGTGAAGTAAATTTTTCAAATATAAAATTTATATTATTATAAAGAAACGTTAAATATTAAAAAATAAATAATAATAGTAGAGATTGCACTGTGCTTCGCGCTATTTGTTTTAAAGGCAGAAGTATAATCGGAACGCTCACAGTCAACAATTTTGGCTAAGGTGAGTTCTAACCTAAAATTTCAGAATGACTCAAATTAATCATGAATGAATGAACTGATGAGTTGTAGTAAAACAAATGTCCAAATTTCTAATCGATGAATGTGAATATGTGACGAAATGTAAATAAAATATATGAATTACTTACATTTTTATGCATATTAATTGATTAGGATAGAGCGGGCTTATAGGCCTCAATTTCAACAAAGATTTATTTCTTTCGTATTTACCATTATTCTATACGCACATATTTATGAAAGTTAACATCTTAAGAATGTAAATATAATATACAAAAGGCATTAAATGCATCAACCTATGCAATGTAAAATTACTCGTGTAATATATTCGGATGATAATCGCAAAGTACAAACGTAATTTATTTTTTGACCAAATATTTTTTCTTGTCCTTATTTGAGAGAAAAAATATCACCAATAAATATTTTTCCTATTTATTTTATCAATATGGAGACTTTTTGTGTTTGTGTCACTATTTGTCCCAATGTATATATAAGGAAAAAATGCACAATGGGTTTACATCATAAGAGAATTTAAAAATTGGCAAGGATGGTTCCTAATATCTAACTTTTGTTTGTTATATAGAGAAAAAACGAGCATTATTATGTATAAAATATATTTAAAATTTCAGTATGCTTTTTAGTATTTTCTCTCCTTTCTTAAGGTTTTTTCCTCAAACTAATATTTCGCTGTATGGTTTTTTTTAAATTACAGGAAAACTCATCTGTTAGCTGTTTCAGTTCAGTGATTTTATTTTTTACTTTTCTGTAGGAATCACGGTTATCTGGAGGTGTTGCGTTCCGGAATATCGATCAAAGAAGAATGTACCTGGACATTATTTCCCTACGAATCCTGAGCTTTCAGAAAGAAGAATGTGAAAACATTGTCTCCCTTCATTGAATCTCATTATGTGCACAATAATTCATGAAGAGTGAATATACAGATGTTATCAAGTTTTAATAATTTATAATGATGCATTTTTGCCTGAAACTGTCCTTAGATTTCAATTATGTTACTATTTATTACAATTTATTCAAATTTATCAAGGATTTAAATCTGTTTACCGTGCTAGTTGCCTAATTTATATTTTTTTTTACAAAATATCTCCACATAAGTATGAGTGGCAAAAAACCCTGTTATTTTTATGGCAAAATAATTTTGTCAGAATGTTTTGTTGATGAAAAGTACAATTTTCTGTTTAATAATAGGCTGTGGCTAGTCGTCCCGAAAAATTGTGGGAGTTGGAAAAGGGGACGACTAGCCAAGCTTATGAAAAATACTTCACTACTCATCCCGAATTTCGGGACGACGAGACACTCCGTTAATAATAATATCAATTGAGAATTACGGAGAAAGTCACTTATTAGGTACCACTACCAAAATGCATTCAAATAATCATCACGTAAAAAACCGCTTCTTCAGATGCATAATTGCTATATATATATATATATATATATATATATATATATATATATATA
>CAKNYM010051735.1:174270-198239 GCA_932195095.1 Andricus curvator
ATAACTACAAGTGTGGGCTCACCACACCCACGATGTGCCAACAGCACTCATGTCAGTATTCTTGAATGGTCACCCATCCAAGTACTAACCGCGTCCAACGCTGCTTAACTTCAGTGATCTGACGAGAACTGGGTTTTTCAACGTGGTATGGCCGTTGGCATATAATATAGATGACTATAGATGACTGTTTATTAAAAAAATTGTTAATAAAAATAATAATTGCTAGTTTATGTTACACATTTTTGATGCAATATAACCACTGAGACAGTTCAAACATGATTTAGCAAAAACATAATTTTTTCCGATGAAAAACGCTTCTTTACTTTGTTTTTAATATTGTTATTAACAACAAAAATATTTAATATTCATATTTTTCGACGGCTACTTTTATAAATTCTTGGTAACAATTGGTTCAAATCTTAAACTGAATATTTATGTTACTGAAGTGTATCTGCAATCATTCTGATAGATAGCGACTTCTCTTTGTTCTTTTCTTCAGAGAAAAATAAATATTTGTAAAATGTCCAATCAGAGCCTCAGTGGCTCAAGCGACAGAGCGCTAGGCTTCCGTGCAGAAAGACTGTGGTTCAGTTCCTAAGCCGGTACGAATGGACATTTGTATATGTACTTTTACTGGGGCTTTGGTGGTTCGGAAACCACCTTAAATTGTAGGTCCCCTGAAAAGAGGCTAGTTTCCTTCCATGGCTTCACGTCGAGGGAATAGCTCTGGGGGTCACGAGTTGACTTTGAGAAGATGCGGAAAAGAGTTAGCGATTGCTCGGTGTTCGCTGGTCGATTTTGAATAATAAACACGCGTATGACACAATAGGCTATATAGCTTAACCTGGGAGTAGGCGCGGCTGCTAGAGTCACGTTAGTAGTCGCGCGATGGTCATTTCGACCGAAAGTAATATCATGGGAAACATCTTAATAATTATACTCAAATAGTATAAATAGGGTTGTATTAAGGGGTTGTTAAACATTATTGTGAAGTTTGGAAATTTGATGTGGGATTTTCTGAAGGTGATTTGGGTGATTATCTCAAATTTTAAATTTTGTTGAGACTTTTACGTGAAGATCCTTTGGATCTGTTCAGATAAAAAATTAGGGGTGATATTAGGGGTTGCTAATATTACTATGGGGTTGGGAATATAATTTGGACTTTTATGAAGGTGATTTGGGTGATTATTTCAAATTTTCAAATTTGTTGAGACGTTTACGTAAAGGCTCTTCCGAATTGTTCTTGTAAAAAATTAGGAGTGGCCTTCGAGGTTGTGGAATATTATTGTGGGGTTGAAACTATAACTTGGGGTTTTCTGAAGGTGATTTGAGTGATCATCTCAAATTTAGATTTTTTTGAGACTTTTACATGACCCTTCGGATCTCTTCAGATAAAAAATTAGGGGTAGTCTTCAGGATTGTTGAATATCATTATGGGGTTGGGAATATAACTTAAGCTTTTATGAAGGTTATTTGGGTGATTATTTCAAATTTAGAAATTTTTTGAGACGTTTACGTGAAGGCTCTTCGGATATGTTCAGGTAAAAAATTAGGGGTTGCCTTAGGGGTTGTTGAATATTTTTATGGGATTGGAAATTAGAAATTTGGGTTTTCTTAAAGTGGGGTGTGTTATTATTTCAAATTTGTGAACTTTTAAGAAAATTATAAATTTTTCCGATTATACAAGTCATAATGAATATTCTTTGGTTGAAATGCACGCTTGCTCCCCATCAGATATTTCTGTACCTGTGCAATCTGTTTCTGAATCTGTTTCATGATCAGATTGAAAGAGATAATCAGAATCTTCATCTGAATCACTAATTTCATTTTCAACATTTTCTTTTCGTAGTAAATCACGAAAATTATCCATTTTGCCCATGCTTACGACGAGACGCGTGCTTCGCATCAAACGAAGAAAAAAACATACGTTAGTAGGCAAACTTGTAACAAATGGGCAACGTGCACGAATCTCTGCCCAGCCGCGTGAAAATATAGACAAGTACCTTAACTGAGAATAGCTGGCCGGAAAACTATAACAGTGAACGAGTTTATATTGTATTTCAAAATTTACAAAACCGTCGGTCCAAATGATCAACGCGCGCGTACTCCCGGGTTGAGCGCCAGGATGGGGACTCACGGACACCCCGCCCACATCACAAACAAAAAAAAAGTCCAATTCTGCACGTTGACATCATAAATTCCACAGAGCGAAATTAAAAAGTCGGGCCTGATATCGGTCCGCAGGAATTGATCCTGAGCAGTACAAAAAACATCAAATTCGGTCATGAATTCTAGGCTATAGTGGATTAGCAACAGTAAATTCCCGATTCCTCCCACTGTACGTCGTTCCTGCGTGAGTTTGAGTGAGATTTAAGGAAAGTAAACGTTGTGTCATCTTCTTTGTGTTTCCTGATCATTTCAAGAAGAAAGCCTTGTCCATTTGCGACGACATGCGCTGTACTCAGAATGATAAAATGCGTAGATCGTGCCTGCGTTGCATCAAATAATTAAATCTACTAGCAAGACACAAAATAAGATCGATTATTTGACAAACGTGTTGCAACAATTTGAAATCACCATCTTCGAAACATCCAATAAAATTGAAAGCAGTCGGGAAATTTCGTGCACTCATTTATGCAACACTGGACACTATCAGGAATTAAATCATTTGTCCAAAAGAGGACCTAAGTAAAGTTTCGGTCAAAATGAAACTAAATACGTAAAAAAGGTCCACTTAATGTCTTCTACTAAATTCTCTTTTAAAAAGTATATGTGCTGCGGAGAAAATATACTGACCTGCTGTACGACGGGCACTCCGAAAGTTTCGTCAATAGGAATATTTTAGATATGCCAGGGGGATTACGCATATGTATTTCGTACATTTGATGTTTCTATAGATGGCAGCGAAAACTAGAACGAAAAATAATAATTTGTTTGTCAGTGCGCTATTATTTTAATTGTTACTGCTCAATAATTCATTATAATCTAAATAAAAATGGATCAGTCAACCACAGAAACGTGCAGCTGTAACAGTAGTTTGACTGGTTTGACTGGTTATTGGCTGTCACGATCATGGGAGAAAAAAATTTACAATATAATGATGTTATGTCAGATGAAGAATATGAATTTGGTGAGTAAACACTGAAATTGTTTAAATTTATAACTTTTAAATTCATTTTTTTTCAATGTATAATAATGCAGTGTCATGTTAGTAACAATTATGTCAGTAGAAATCATTAAATAATGTTTAAAACGTGAAATTAATATTAAAAAAATACGTATAATACCCATTGGATGAAAAAAACAACCTAACTCGTTTTGTTTATTCTCAATTATTTAAAAAAATGTATTTTTTTCGAAAGGATTTCACTTTTAGATTTCAGAAAACACCAACATACATAAATAGGAGGAAAAAATAATAATTTTTGTTTTATACATTTAATTTGCACTTTCATGTTATTTGAAGTTTCCGTGCCAAATATAATGAATTTAACGTCACATTAAGAAGGAATCATCTTATTTTCCTTGCATAATTTTTCAATTTTCGCATAATAGCGAATAAATTTACTTTTTTTCAAATATATATAAAAAGTTGAACAATAGTATATTGTGCTACAAGTGCGGAAAGTAGGCAGTTTCACAAGAGTGTGAAGTTTGCTGTACGAGCCAGAGGCGAGCCGAAGGGGAGTTGTAGGCGAGTCGTAGGCGAGCTGTAAACCAGGCCTGTCCAAGTAGGGGAAAACTGCCCATTTGCCAGGTGGGAATTTAACACCACCACCGACCTCTACTCATTCAACTTCACGAGAGCGACCACCCCCCAAGCCTCTGGACCTGTGAAGAGGGACGTGGTGGTGGAACTCGAGCATGTGGCGAATGAGCAGTTTCCCCCTACTTGGACAGGCCTGCTGTAGACGAGCCAAAGACAAGCCGGAAACGACCCGAAGATGTATGTATATTACCGAAAATTTCCAGAAATTCAAGGTATCCAAAGGTTTTTGGAAAGCATCCGAAAATTTCCGGAAAATGGAAAATTGCTAAATTTCCAAAATTTCCGGAAATTTATGAAAAGTTGCTAAATCATCGGAAATTTCAGGTGTCCAAAGCTTTTTGGAAAGATTCCAAAAATTTCCAGGAATTTATGAAAAATTGCTAAATTTCCGGTAATTCATGGAAAATTGCTAAATTACTGGAAATTTCAGGTAGCCAAAGCTTTTTGGAAAAAATTTGAATATTTTCAAAATTTCCGGAAATTTATGGAAAATTGATAAATTACCGGAAATTTCAGGTATCCTTAAATTTCTACAATTGTCTGTAATTTAACGGTAATTGATGGTAATTTTTCGGTCATTTATGGTAACTTATCGCTTCGAGTTTGTCCAATCACTATTCACTACTCACAATCAGTCTCTCAAGCGTAAAATCATAATGAAGTGAGGTTATTATTCCGGCAGTCCTGGAAAGTAAATCTGAATCGAAATGCGCAACGGCAAGAAAAAGTAATCTGGCTGGAACTGCGCAAGCGCAGCAGCTAGAAAAAGTAATCTGGCTCAAAGAGCGCAAGCGCAGCAGCTAGAGAAAGTCTTTTTATAACTGCTTTTTACCACGGCTTTGGAATTGGTCACTTCCCGCACGCAATACATGCCTCGAAATGCGAACATTTCGTGCGTGCGTTACAAAAAATTCATTTTTCCCTGAAAACTTCGTTCTGTTGGGTGTCGTTCGCTGGTTTTAAGATACGATAAGCATATTGCAAATATATTACATCGGCTTGTTTTCGAAAAAATGGAAAAAAGAAGTAATTGTTATTTACTCTTTGTAAATTGAAATTTATTCACTTCTCAAACAATGTTTAAGGAATGATTTCTACTCAATAACTATTAATTTTTCACCGCCCCGTTATTAACTGGTATTAATGACACAAATTAATGAATGTTGCAAGTAATATATTTTTTCAACTCTAATTATTATCAATTATTTAAACAATTTTCATTTGTTCAAATAATTTGTCCCTCTCTCAATCTTGAAAATTTACTATTTTCTGGAATAATGACACTAATAAATTTTGCGAGGGATAGTTTTTGTGAAAGATAGTTTGCAATTATTTAAACAATTAATAATCATTTACTTGCGCCTTTTTATCAGGAAAAGTGGAGAAAATTCTATTTTTTTTCGAATCTTTCATACTATGTCGCTTGATATTCAAAATTTTCTTATCTCAGAACATATACCCTAATTTTTTAAACAATAATCATTTTTTAACAATTTCTTTTTAAGTTACGTTATGGACACTTATTTTGTTTAGATCAATTTTGTTCATGTGAGGAAATACTGAATGATAAGCGTCCTAGTGTAAGAGATTCGAAAAAACTAGAATTCTGGCCATATTTTCTATGAAAAGGAGCAAGTGATTTTAATTGCTTTAATAATATAAAACTGACTTTCACAAAAAATATCACTATCAACATTCAATAACTGCCTGAATAATTCTAGAAAATAATAAACATTTTTGATAGATAGAAAACAAATTGTTTAAAGAGTTGCAAAATATCCTGAAAAAATAAATATTACTCTTAACATTTGTGAATCGTGTCATTAATTTAAGAAAATACTGACTTCTCACGATTAAGTGGGGGAGAATAATAAAAACAGATATTGCTCCGATAATTGCAAAATATGTGAAATAGAAATAATTATTTATTACTTTCATCAACTATATCATTCATCTCAAAAAATAGTAACTTTTCACGATTTACTAAAAAAAAATTGCTTAAAGAAATATGTAATGTTTGAAATATTCAAAATTAGTTACAAAATACTAGGAAACTTGTCCCGCATCGGATAAAAATAATTGATGTTGAAAAAATTTAAAAAAAAATAACGTTCTTAGCATGAATTTGACACCAAACTGCTATTTTTTATTTTTTGGGGCATTTTCTGGGCACAATACAAGTAGGTTAGGGGTTTCAACATTTAGAGTTATTGGGTAAAAATTATTTCTCAAATATTCCTTATATGGTGTGACTAAAACTCAATTTAAAAAAAGGTAATAACAAGTACTTCGGAATGGAAGCTTCTAATGTGTCCCCTAAGGGTTTACATTTTTCTTGTATCTCTTCCCTATTCCTTTACACACCCCACACACAATTTCATGGTGGTGGGAGGAGGACCTACAGTTTAAGGTGGGTTCCGAACCACCAAGAGCAACAGCTTTAAGTACTTGGAGAACCTTTTTCTCTAGAGGTACGGGTCCCATGACTCTCCAGAGATGAACAACTTCCTTGCTAGGCCACTGTTCACCGCATGGGCCGCCGAGGCTCTTCCAGAATGCGAGGCGGGAATCAAAGCCGCAAGCCGACGGAGTGGGTTCAAAGCCTATGCCTTAGCCCCCACGACCATCGTCCCACTGATAACAAGTACTTATTTTTTCCATTTTTTCGAAAATCGAGGTTTTCCCATTTAAAACCCCACGTTAATTTCGAAAGCCCAGGGCACGGGTTAATGACGACCAATTTGAAAAAAAAATACGCAGTATTTTTTTTTAGTGGTATAATTTCAGTAGGTAATCTTTTCGAATATAAAAGTACTTTAAAGGCTAGATTCTTTAAATTCTCGTCAGAGAAGGTATTAGATTTGTATAAAATTTGACCCCCATCCCCAGTTTTTGTCAAATGTCCACGATTTGAGACCCTGTAAGCCCGAAAAAAAGGATTGCACGAATATGTCTGTCTGTCTGTATGTTGGTCTGCATGTCTGTCAGCAAGCACGATGACTCTTGAAAGAATTAATCAATTAGATTGGCCTTTGGTATACTATTTTAGTGTCGGAAACTGAAGGTCAAGCTCGTTAGCCAGCTATTTTGGATACAAATTCAAAGAGTGAGAGCATTTTCAAAATATTTGACACCATTTTTTTAAAGATTCAAAAATTCTATGTAGGCCTATTTGTATTTCTCCGAAAGTCGAACAATTTAATCTTACGACTTGTTCCGATTAAAAGAAAAACTTTGCTTTTTGAAAGCCCTACAAGATCATCATAACAACTTTTTTAATTTTTTTGATAAATCAAAAATTCAAATTTTTGACCAACGGTTCTGGTTTTGACCACACCGTTTTTCAAAAACCAAAATTTTTCTTAAATGTACATAATTTAAATTTTATCACAAAGAATTATGTCACAGCTTCTCAAAAATCATACCCACTGAGAGCAGTTTGTGTATTTTCCTCTTCATAAAGTGATTATCGAAGTTATTTTTAGTACAAATTCACAAACTAGGGCTATCGTCGTAGAAACATAGCATAGCTACACGCAGCTCTACGTTGACGTATAATTAATTCTCCGCACGATCACTACACGTAACATACTTGGGCTATCCCAACAAAGCACTCCTTCAGAGTTCTATCGAAATTTCTACTAGGTTGAGCCAAGACTTGAAGTATGAAATCCGCAACACTTTGATATTCGGAAACCACTGAAAGAGCAGTTCATTCTATACGGAAATTTGTTATAGAAATGTATACTTGTTTTCTCTAAACAGTAAAGAATGGCTTATTCTGGTATTTCAATTGTATGATTTTGCTAAACTGCTTTCAGGCTTTTCGAGCATGTAGACACCTGTCTTCCTTATTCTTCTCGAGTCAGTTTTTTCCAACTCGGTATCTCCACTACACTACTTTTTTTCTGTTTATTAATGCTCATGTCAGCACGGTATGAGAGGTTTTTATCTCGTACTCTTCATTTTATAATCTCTATTTTCTCGTGTCCATTAACTTTGTATTATTCCACATTATTTTATTTTTGTGTGTAGATTTCATTATGCTATCGCATTTATCTTTACTTATTTTTCTTTTTGTTTTTTTTTTCATTCAAGAAGAGATAAATATTTCACTAAAGCTAGACCAAATTTAATTATTAATAAAGTTTAATTCGAAAACTCTACACTGCGAAACATATATGTTAATATAGTAAACAAATTCTATAATCACGTGTACAATTTTGCAGTTTATACTCGGAAACGAAGTATTACTTTTGCACTAAAAACACTTCACATTGACCTGCTTGTGATATTCAATCAGGAAATGCTTTCCTGATAATATAACATATATTTTCTCGTAGTATAAACAAATTAGATACAAAAATTATTGCGCCATTTATTCACAGTGCCAATTTCTGTTTTAGTGAAACAACTCCCTTTTTGCTTATCTGTTATATTAAATCAGGAAATTGTTTTCTAAAAACATAATTAATTAAAAATATTATTAGCAAATTCTGTGAAAAATATTTGTATTTCTAAATTTTCCGTTAGTTTGATAATTACATTAATATTCGCATATATATATATATATATATATATATGTTCTCGTCTCTCAAAATTTCTTTTCAGGATTTGCTTACATAAAAAATATGCTTGAGGCAGAAAACTTCCTATTTGAACAACAGTGTGAAACCAAATTAAAGTAGTTGAAGTTAAAGTAGGTAAAGTAGTTAAAGAACGAAGAGAATTATATATTTTTATGGAAACATGAAAAAGAATCTCATGTCCCTCTGTGAAGAAATTTTTATTTGTGATATTTATATTTAAGCGGTTTATCGAATCGACTCTCGATTTAATGATGCGAGAGATTTCTCTCTTGAGGGCCTTATTTAAGACATTTGAGAAAGTGGGGAGCGACCGATCTTTCGATCACTGACCGTGTAATAAATTGTGAAGCGCGTGCCTCGTGCCGAAAAATATACGTGGAGGTATGTTTCTATTTGTGGCGAGTGTTAATTTCTGTTATTCTAAAATATGCGGCGTCATAGTTTTAAAACCTTATCGTAACGTGTTGTACTCTTTGTTTATAATTTTGCTAAACTTTTTTGTTCTTTGAACATCTGATGAAATTAAGAAATTGGGATAATGTTGGATCTACAATAAGTTTATGGATAAACATCAATTTTATATGTTTGCTCGCCTAGCAATATCTTCTAATCCTATGATTAATTTATGTCGCACCCTCTGAATTGATATTATATTTATAATGTTATCAACTTTCTCTTGTAATTTTGAAGCTGACCTTCCTATTCATTCACTTCATAATAATATTACAACTTGTCAACCATGAATGTATTTACTTTCGAAATCATATAATATTTTTTTTATTGATTGAACATTTCTGAAACTTTGATTTACAATACAAAAATACAATACGTTTAATGTAACTATGGACAACAGTTTAAAAAACGTATACCAAGGGTTCCTGCTGAATACGGTTACAAAAAATAATAAGCAGTTGCGGATAATTGTCCAGGGATAGTCCCGGAGGGAAAACCCCTCAGCTGAGTCGTAACAACCGTGCCGACAGCTAAATCGCTCCTGAGTCAGGTGTCTTACAACATTGACTTTAGGATATTGGCCTAACTCCTAGAGTGTGCAGCCTTACTCTTTCGCTAGCTGCTATTGGGAAAACGACCGAATGCGCAAAGCGCTCGAAAATAGGTCGGAGAACAGTGCTGGTCGCCTTAGAGTTCGGGGTACTGAAAATAATTTGGATGGAAACACGATAGCGGACTGGCCAGACGCTAATACTTTGGAGTAAACGGATCAACTCAGGGACGACTTGCTGGATTGCTACGATGCCAGCATTATCATTGCTTGCAAAGGTTACATGGCGCGCCTGCACAGTATGTGGTGGCAAAAATACCCAGACCTTTCGCGATTTTCGCAATAAGTGTTGCGAAAATGTGCCGAGCACCTCTTGCGAGAAGGATACGTACGCGACACGCTTTCCCAACAGCTACAAGAATAACCCGCAGACGAAAAAGAAGAAGCGACATTAAACAAATTGCAGAAAACAGGCATTCCCTGGGTGATGATGGCAATTTCCGTACAAGGAGAAAAATTAGCATTTAGGTGCCTCCTAAGCCCCAGGATTTGACTGAAATTGATGCCGCTGTTTGTAAGAATCTCTTGGAGGACTGCGACATCTGAATCATTACTTGTTCAGTTTATTGTGCAACGAGAGCTTTAGCTGATTCAAATCGAAGGGTAAAATCGGGAATGGATCAAAAGAACAAAAGCGCTTGGATGAAATGAACAATAATATAAGCTTGGCAGGACAGAATGCATTTCGCATTCAGTGTGTGGTTGACTACATAACATTTGGTGAGCCGGTGCTGCTGATAATCAAACAGCACATGGTTGACAAATTTCGATTGTTATCTGACGCAAGGAGGAGAATGTCGAAGAGGAAAGTGCGGTTTAGGGTGAATCAACATTTCGTCGCTAACTTATCGCGCCATTTTAACGATATTCCTGTCTCTGTCAAAAACCCGCCCAAGCTTGAGGTGGTCGAGACTTTTTAGAGTGAGATTTACGAGTTACGGCATCCATTGAATGAATATATTGAGAATATAATCCACTTCAAGGAGCTTAGCGACAAGCTGATAACATTTGAAAAGGTATGTTGACGAATCACTGCAGAGGAGGTAAATAAAGCACTTGAAGGGCACGAGGAACTCCGCTGCGGGACCAAATCATATCAAGAACTTAATAGAAGAAACGGACTTCTACATATCGACATTTGGCCCGAAACTTCACCTCAAATTTAAAGTTGGAGATGTCCATTCCACAGTGGCTGGTGTTAGAACGCTACAGAATTGTTCGGTCAATTTGACCTGTGTGGAGATTTATTAACAGAAAGCCTCGAAAACAGGCGTAGCAGGCTGTCAGGAGAACCTAGTAATCGACAGAAGTGTCTGCAAATACGCTACACTGTAAAAAAATCTTTTGTGATATTTACAATTAGATTGTAATTTCACGAGCAGTGTATTTTAAATTACAATGTATAACCTGGTAAATATACCAATGTCGCTCCGAAATTCACGATCTACTCCAACTTCACCCCATGGAACAGTATGAAATAACTGTCCGATGTAAATTTACTATGTCTGACGATGAAAATTATTTGATCAGCGTGGCACGTAGTCAATTTACGTTAGTGAATAAATTTAAATATGCTTACAAATTAACACTTTTTTTGGTAAAGTTGCAGTATCTAGCATAATTTCACACACGGGTAGTATTGTTACGTCTTGGCATCCTGAGAAATTACAAACAGGACATAAATCGACAACCCATCGACAAACTGACAGAAAGACATGGCGCTTTGGACTTTATCATAAAATTACGTCTCAGAGCCTCTAATATTGCTCTAATAGTGATGAGTTCTATGTGAATAAAAAAAATATGTCTTTTTTATTCAAAACGATACCTGAGAAAAGTAATATGCGCTTTATTTATCCTGATACAGTGTTTGAAAATTTATAACCTCACGAACATAACCTAAAAATTGAAATGTGGTCCTGACAATTTACGTCCTGCATTTTTTTTACAAAAGTGTGTAAATTTACATCGTCGCACGTAGGTCAAATAATTTCCATCGTGGTACGATGTAAAATTACACCAACTTTTTTTACAGTGTACATTCTATAATCGGAGTTTGTCGAGGGCCTAGATTTATTACCGGAAAGCTTTGATTTAACCTCCCATAGATTTTCTTCTCCTCTTTTGCATCACTTTTCTGCCACTATCTCTCACACTACGAAATTCTCGTGGGTACCTCTTCGGCAAGACTAAACAGCGCAAGCGTAAGGTCACTCATGTATTTTATATAAATATCCTGAAGAAGTACGGTTCTAAAGAAAATCAGCTTCAAAATGCTTTAAGTATCATCGAGATTTACACAGGGGAGATTATTATGGACTTTGGATAGGACAAGTGTGCCAAGATTCACCTGAAGCCATGTCAAATTGCTGTCGTTCCCGAGGAGCCTAAGCTTGTGGATATGAGTGATATTTGACATTTTGAATCTGGAAAGATCTACTTACACCTAGCCGTGCTTGAAAGCCGCATTAAGAATATTACATCAATGAAGGAGAATCTCCGAAACAGGTACAAGAGTCTGCTTCGACAGATTTTGGTCTTCCAATCTGTCGGCGTTGAACATAATATCTGCAACTAACACGCTTTCCGTCCCGATTCTACCCTATTCGTTCAGGGTAGTCGCATGAACGTAGAAAGAGCTCACGGCTCTCAAAATCGCTACGCGTAAGATCATGCATGTGCAGAAGAGCTTTCATATCAACTCGTTTATTCCGCGCTTGTACATTCCACGCCATCGAGGCGGGCGCGGACTTATAAATCATCAATGTCTTCAGACACGAATTATCCTAGGTACAGCTTGCATCCTCGCAAATGAAAGAGATCATCTCCTAAAAATGGTCAGCAACCACGACATGATTGGCCAAGCAGCATTCCTTTATAAAGCTGAGGAGCTGGCGGCCGAGACCCTTGACCTGGACCTTGACATCGCAAGCAAAAAAAGTGGATTATTCCATCTAGATGCTTCACCTCTTAAAACCCAAGTAAATAAAGCCGAGGTTAAAAACTTCCACCAACAGCTCCTCGACACGAATATTAGCAGAAAGTTTCACAGAAATGTAGAAGATCAGTCCTCGTCGAAGGAGCTAACGTCTGCTTTCTTCAAATCATCCATACTCAATTCAGGCACAGAAGCTTTCATTTTGCGTATGAACACGGTGTAATTTCCACTTTAGTATACCATAGCCGCATTTTACGTAAAGAAGTTCTCAGTATTAGGTACAAAGCGTGTCATGCACATCCTGAGTACCTAAGAAACATACTATCCGGGTATTCCACTCACGAAGAAACGAAGTATTTTCACATACACAATGCAGCCCTAAAAGTCATTTACTATTATCTTTGTCGCTCTTGCGGTGTTTCCACACGACCCTGCCCTGCTAAACGCTTCGAGGGAGATAAGAGTCAATTGCCCAGAATGAGAAGTGCCGAAATAGTCACTCGAGGACTGAGATCGTTCTACAGGACTTCGAGAAACTAACTACAATCATAATCGACTTCTCGGCTTCAGCCAACTATAACATCGCAGTCAAGGAAAATGAAAAGGAGGAGCAGTATCGAGACCTTAGAAGGGAATGCGAAACTATGGCTGGTCCATAACCTCGAAGCCATACCCGCCAGATAAAAACATGCGAGGGTTTTGTCGGCCTGTCATTGTGAGATCCCTGTGCCCGTTGGCCAACCATCTCACGGTCCGCGACCATAAGGGTGATATACCACAGACCTACTGCAAACCAGTATCATTTACATGCTCGACACTTGCTCCCAAGTGTTTCTTAACTTTATCTTTATTTATATAGATACACAAAGAAACGGATCTTTTTCTACGATAAATTCTATATTTCTGCGCTAAAAGTATCATAATAAGTCGTCAAATAAACAAAAATGTAAAAATCGGCCCCGAAGCATTCACCTACCTTTGCCTTTTGGATATATAGGCACTAGCCAGACGCTAATTTCCACAGTATGAAGAAAGGATGTTCATTCAAAATAATTTTACATTCACGAGTAACTTAAAATACTATAATTTGTTTTTGCTGCCTTTGCCGTTTTAGTATTTCAGACATATACAATCTTGCAGGGATGAGGCATTACCATTAATACAAAGTTATGTGTTTAATATATTTTTTTATAGATCATTAGAGAATGCACTTCATCTTTTGACAATGATTGAATTGAATATGATTGAATTCAGTTGCAAGAGCAATTGGAGTTTAGTGCTGGATGAAACATGTCGAATCTGCTTCTCTATCAACGGCACCTTAAACAGAAGGAAGCCGCTGAGATTCTGAACTCTTTATGATACATATTTTAGTTTATGTGGAATAAGATTTGCAAAGGTTTTATATTGAGCTAGGTACTTGCCTTCTGCGTGGGTTGCTATATTTTTTAAATTGAAGGACATCGGGCTGATTGATTAATGAACTTATAATCCCAATTTGTGCACGAAAAAAATAAGTTTTTTAAAGTTTATGGCACTAATTCAAGAGACGCGTATATGAGCCGTAACTGCATAGAGTTTTTTATAATTTCCGAAACATTTAGAATTGAATGTGGAATTATTCAGGTTTGATTACAAGAAAAGTTTTGTGATTTTTAAATTGAGCTTAGGATAAAAAAATGAATAATTATCGTGTAATAATTCAATAAAAGGTCTTTGAAGATTCATGGGAATTAAATGAGAAATATTAATCATTTGTAAAGCATTGCGTTACATGAATTACAGAATGCAGTTCCAGAAAATTCGGAGCTATTCGTAAAACGCTTCATGTGCAGATGCTACCGCGCATTTGAAGTTTGACGGTTCAGAATCGCTGGGTATGCCTTACAGTGTGGTAAAGTGAAAAAGTCTGTGACAAAATCGTAGAAATTTGGTAGGAATGACCTGAAAGTATGAATGTTTGTGAGGTCTGCAGATGAATAACTAAAGAATAGAGGAAAAATATAGAAAAGCTTTAACAACATATTTTTGACCTTGAAACTCTAGGTTAAAATTGACGTTTTTTGAGAAAAATTTGTAATATTGATATATAGTGGATAAAACACTGATATTTCTCATTTATTTAATACAGAACAAGTTAGAAACAAATGAGAAATATAATTTTCTTGTCCACTATATATAAACTATACAGAACTTTTTCACCTGGGAATGGCCAATTAGATATTATATATAATATGCTACACCGATTTTTCAATATATTTTTTCATGCCGAATCTAAATCTGGGCTTTAAATTAGCCGATGACTTCCTTTTTCGATAACAATGCAATTGAATTTTCTATTTAAACCTTCATGGCATGAATGGGTTTCACCTAAGTAAATTCGACTATTCGTCGTATTTAAGCGTTTATGGGGTCTCTGAATTAGAATCCAAAGTGAAAATGTCAAAAATTAGCTCTCTGACATTTTTGACGAACACTCCTCCTTTACATACACTAGAGTGCCGCTATACTGGCCGTTTCGGGGGTACCCTCAATGGCCTTCCCTCTATCTCGGGACTCTCAAAACCGCTCTTCTCCTCCTTCTTCCTTATGGCTTCTTATAGTGCCGAACCGTAAACATCGCCAGTATAGCGGGACTCTAGTGTATAAAAAAATATCAGTAGATGAATGAAGTGAATTTCATAAAAAAGTGTCATCGCGTAATCTTCAAAAAATGATTTTGCATTTTGTAACTACCCAGATAACAATGCGTGCGGACGCACATGGGCGCATGGCGTGCAAGCGCGATGTGTCGGCAACAATGCAAGCACAGTGACAGCACGTTCTGAGGGTAATAAGTAATCCCGCATAGTGCCCGCACACGGTCTGCATGATATGCAGCACAGCGTGCGTCTATAATGCTCGTCACCTGAACGTCATTTTGCCCTAAGTACCTACTTAGGGCAAAATGTCGGCATATAGCGTGCGGTGAAGAGTGTGACACAAAAAGCGCATTATCACTAAAAACATAATATAGCAGTTGTGTGAAAATCAAACTCTGATCAAATTCGCTTCATGCTCTAAATGTTTGTTATTTTCCAAGTTTATTTTACAGACAAAAAGTCGAAGTAAAAGTGAATAATTATTTTTGTTCAAATTAAATAAACATTTTTTCTTGGGATTTGGTTCGCAAAATGGTTCACTATTTTTTACTATATTTACTATATTCAGATTTAAAATGATAGAAAAAAAGTTTTTCTAGTGCACATTTTTAATCGTTCTACTTCTGAGATTGAAGTTCTTAAATCTCGGTAGTAGAACGATTAAAAATATGCAACTTGAAAAACAATTGAAAGTAATTAACTGGAAGATTCAAAAGTATAGTGTTCTATCAAATCCCTTTGTTTTTTTAACAAAAGTGTTGAATCAATCTTCTGTGCTAAATAATTTAAATTGTTCGAAATAAAAAAATATTTGCAGATAAATATATATTTCTCGCTAATACATTATTTAAGAGGTAGCAGAAATAATTTTGTTTATGTCGCTTTTGGAATAAACACCTGTTGCATCATCAGTTGTGAAAGAACAACTTTCAACACAGGAGTCTCTTCTTAAAAACGTCATACAATGTTTCCTGTTACTTATATTATTTTTAACATCTTGTTTTCAATAATTATAACTCAAAACACGTGCATGCTAGCACGACGCTGGCACGCACGTGCCGACACGCGTGCGGCGCAAATGCTACTCATATGAGGACACATATGTCTGCACTCTTGCCCTCACATCGTGCCGATCGGTCGACACGCGTACTAACACCATGCGGGCAAGGTGTGAGCAAATTGTTATCTGGGTATATAACCTGTACTAAATCCATTCATCAAATGGTTGGCAACATACAGGGGCCTGACGTTTTTACTTTTTCAAGTACTTTTTCACCTTCACGTTAGCGTAACTCCTTCTAGGATTATCCAATTGGACTTTTATTATGGTGGGTTTGAAAAGCTCTTTTCATGTACTTTAAGAACATGATAACATTTTTTTTTCATTATGAATCTTTATTTTCTTCTTTTGAAAATCAGAATTAAAATTAGTTTTTTGAAGAAAACCATACATTACATTTTTCTTTCTTTCTTACAAAATAACTTTTTTTACACTCTTAAACGTCATGCAGAAAAAAAAGTGGGCTGGAAATAATTTCATAGACAAATTGAGATTTTTACGCTCGAGGGAACCACGTGATGATTATATTATAATTATCACGTGGTCCACTCAAGCATAAAAATCGCAATTTGACAATAAAATTAATGGTTGCGAAGTACATGAAAAGACCTTTCCAAAACACTCTCACAACAGTCCAATCCGATAATCCTAAAAGAAATTACACTAATGTGAAGGTGCAGAAGGATTTGAAAAAGTGGAAACTTCAGGCCCCTGTATATTCTGCCCTACAACGGAAAAACATAGTTAAGCGACATTTTTTCGAAAAATGAGTTTTTTATATCAGTGGAATCGTGAAAGTAAGCTTCGTCTGCTTAGCATGGTTGAAATTATAATTTTTAATTGTTTATAATGAAAAATAAATGTTTAAAATTTCGAATATTGAGTAAATTGACCAAACTCAATGGAAAAATATATGGAAAGTACTTTGCGGTGACTGAAGTTTGTAAGAGAAGTCGAATACGTCACGAAATACAAGGTAAGAATATACGCAAAGCACTTTGCGGATCTTTTGTCTGGCAAAAGCGGTCGAGCACGCTTCTTGTTACAAAATCAAAATTTCGCATGTGCTTTACGTTAAGTCTCAAGTTGTAAATGTGTCGAGTCGAGCAAAGATGTCCAAGCGAAGAAATCCGCAAGCGACATCGGCTCAATTCGACAAGCAGACGATCGTTCGGAATAGTTCGGAGGCGCTGCACAAATTGAAAAAAATCTTGTAACGTTTTTGAGATTTATCGAGAACCCTTGGGGCCTCAGGCTATGTACTGCTATGTTATTTGTTTCTGAACTCTTGAATAATTCAAAAGCTTATATCCGTTCATTTGATGTTTATAAGGTAAAAGTTCCTCATTGTAAATAATTACTATGCCTGAACTGCGTTTACGATTATGAGGAGGCTTAGTTCCACGCCGAAGTGCGATCTGTATCTGATTTAAAATTTAGTCAAAAGCTTATGTTTGTTTATTTACTTTTTGAGAAAAAAGTTTCTGAGATGAAAATTAAAAAGGGATATTACAATAAAACACCTTGTCACTTAATCCTTTTTTCTTCCTCTGCGTTTAGTTTCAAGGATTTTACAATTTCAGAAAATTTCAGATTTCATAGAATTTCATGGAATTTTATAATATTTTAATGCTGATCAGGAAATTTGTTCACAAGAATTCCGGAATTTCACAGTAATAATGAAATTACAGATTTTTAACTTTAGTCGGTGTTGCAATTTTTATATCATTGAAAATTGAACTATTTTACTTATCCCGGGGGGGGGCGTATTCTTTCTATATGATAAATTAAATTACAATAAAACACCTGGTTATATAATCCTTTCGTCTTGTTCTGTGTTTATTTTCCAGGATTTTACAATTTCAGATTTCAGAAAATTTCAGATTTCATAGAATTTCACGGAATTTTATAATATTTTAATGCTTATCAGGGAATTCGTTCACAAGAATTCCGGAATTTCACAGTGTTTCGAAGATTTTCAAATATATAAAGGCATTTCCAGAATCTAAAATAATTTTCAAAATTATGGGGTGTTTATTTTAGGGTTTCATTTATTTTCTTACAGATATCTCATTATTAGTAAGTCTTGTTCAATTAGTAGTCAAATAATATTATAATTATTATTGTATTAAAAAATATTGATATCAAATCAAATATTACTTCGAATATAAAATCGTGCAAGTCTTTGTAAAAATCCACGTCTATGATGGTATTATAATATTCATAGTACTTATAACTATAATATTTTTTCTTCGTTTTACCAGCGAGTATTCAACTTGCTTTTAATTAACAGCAAAATATTTTTTACAACATGAAATGCGTATACGCAGTCACTTTACTTATGCTGAGAATAATTTATAAAAGTAAGTGCGGCTCTGAAGAAGTTCTAGCCCACACTATGCGTCGTATGGCGTTTGTGGATTTCTTTTGATGTATCGAGGGCCGACGCTCGATAACTTTACAGCGAAACACTCCGCAAGCGACTTTGCGTATTTCTTAGCTGGGATTTGATTCCAGAAAAATCCGCAAGTACATTTTTTAATAGAGATTGTTCAAATAATCAATTTTTTATTGCAAAATCAGAAAGAACATATGCGTTTTACCAAAAAGGGGTAATTGGATTAATGAAAATGTGTTCCTATACTAAAGTTCTTAGCGCAAATGGTTTTTCCTGAATATCTTCGTTCAACTCGGAGAGCACCTACATAACTTTTTAGTTTGGACGGCAGTATTGACAACTAGTGACAACAGTTGACGTATTCTGCCTGTTATATAAATTCCAATAATAATATTTAGCATCCCATATATATTCGAAACAAATTTTCCAGTATCAACAAATGTTGTTCTGCAAAGTTCACTTTATTCAAAACATGGACTTCATAGAGGATGAACCAATGAGTGCACGTGATTGAATGAGTAGCGCTGGGAAATAAGACACCGACAGACTCAAACGACGTTGTCGTGCTGAGGAAAAATAAGGCGTGAAATTTATGAAAATTTAAAAAAAAAATGAATTTTTATTTATTCATGGTAATTTAACATATTTACCTGTGAAATGACCATAAATGACCGAAAATTCGCATAAATTTATGGAAATTTTTGAAAATCAATTTTTGGGTAATTTATGGTAAATTACCATATTTAACTCTAAAATTACCGTAAAAAACCAAAAATTTCCGGGAATATTTTTATTGAATTTTTGATAATTTGGAATAAGTTAACATAAATGTAATGCTTCTTTATTCAAAACCTAATATGGACTAAAATCATGTATTTCCAGCAATTTCTGAAATTATCTCATTAGGCACTTGACTTAGTCCGTGGCTGATGATGAAAAACCGGGTTCACCCGAGAACAAGTTTGAAACAAGAAATAGACCTTATAAGTATGCGTGCCAATACATATTATATCGCCTCGCTTTTTAAATACTAATCAAGCTTTCTACACATTTTCATAAAATAAATCAGCAAATCGTAAAACCAGACCTTAATATGACTGAATATTTTCATCGCTGGCTGCAATTGAGTTTCGCAAATTTTGATGAATAGGTTTCTGTAAATCAGGGCAAAACGTATTTTAAGATTAAAATCGTATTTTCACAGAAGAACTAAATGCGTATTGAAATACAAATAACAAGCCGTGGTTGAATGGTGCGCTTGCAACGAAATCGATTTTCGAAATGGAATACGTTGATGTGATTGTACGCTATGCGATCTAGCTCCACGCTATGCAAAGCATTATCCAAATTTATCACGCCAAATGGCGTCAGATAGCACGTTGTGAAATAGAGGTGGAAATCGGATGCAATTTAATCCCCACTTTGCAGTACAATCTGTGATGGTACTTAAATATCTTTATTTCCCTATCACGGCAAGTTAAACCGCGATTTGTCGGATGTATTGTTACCAGGAACAACTATGAAATATTTTTAAAAAGTCAGAATGAAGTTTAGGATTTATTAAATAGTGTAACAGCCATGAATCTGACATAAAATTTTCTGAATCTGTATATTCAAAATAAATTTGCCTTATGAAGTGGCTATTGTCTCAAAATGGATGCAATACGGTCGTTGCATGATTCACAATCATTGCTTTTTTATTAAGAAAATACCTACCCTTTACATTGGTGTAAACAAATGTGGTTCAAATACTTTATTTCGGAGAAGATTAGAAAATAAACTAGTAAAATATTACGGATATTACGATAACCTTGAGTTGTTGAATCGCTTCAAGGTTACTTACATCTTTCATATGGATTACCTTTAGATCTATGGTTCTGAAGGAAAATAACTTCAGAATGCTTTAAATTTCTTCGAGATGTACACAGGAGATAGGTATCGGTTTCGGTTTGGATAAGTATGCCAAGATTTTTTTTATTTTGATCAATTTAATTTATGAGAGATCATTTTTTTGTGGCTGTACACGTAAAAAGAGCACATAAAATACGGCTCCGGTATAATAACGTGAAAATGACACCATCCTAGCACACGAAAATGAAACTCTCTGTGCCTGAATAAAGTCAAGATGATAGGGACTTTGCAAAAATTGGTTTCTTTATAGTCAAAGCGGTTATCTATTTTTATATCTTAAGTTGAAATTAAAAACGAATGAATTTTTTTTTTGCAACGAGCCTATTGCACCTTCTAAATTCGAGAATGAATCATTTTTGAATCTGTATATATGTACTTGTCTGTCTTAAAGACACGAACCAACCCAAAAATGACAGCTCTCTGCATCCATATCGCGAGGACCCATCGCAAAATGGTGGACGGACATCCGAGACATCCACATACTCAAGGAAGCGTTAAGAATCTCGATCGAATAAGACGAGACGATATTAGAGTATCGTAATGGCAAACCCAGATTAAGTAAATTATCGATGGATTCTCGTATCGTCTCGCTCGAATGCAGCACTAATGAAAAGTCTACTGCATTTAATAGCTTTTTTGTTATAACTTATTTTTGGCAAAAGGGTACCCTTGAAGCGTGAAAAAATTAAACCCTATGAGCGTGAAAATGTAGTATTTGTACCATATTTGTATACCACAATGACTGTGAAGCTTGGCAATGTTTCAAACAAAAATAAATGTCGATCAATGATATCTAAAATGTTGAACCCGCTATGATAAAAGTAATGTTTCTATGTATCAAATCGAATTTAAAAGCAAAAAAAAAAAAAAAAAAACTTGATCGATCGCACGTTTTTTGAATGAGATATTTCTCATATGAGTAATTATACTAACCATTTACTCAGTTGACAGACAACCTGATTAACTAACAGCTCATGATCAGACTTCTATTATGGAGTCTATATAGTATAGTATAGTAATACTGCTGTCGGAACTAAAAAAGTACAGATAGATAATAGTCAGACAGCAGAAGAAGAAGACTCATTCAGAGTCAGTAATTTACACATTTGCTCGTTATGCGCCCGAGGAAAGCAGTTGCTTGAAAATCGAAGTGACTACCAAAGGAGACAAAATATCGCGGCTGCAAATATGGTAACGTTTTCTGGAGAAAATTTTCCGCCCCTCAATATCGTCGGTAGCGTAACATCGTCAGTTTATATTGTAGATCGCAAACCACTTCTTTAGTAGTATTTTTTGAATTGTGAAGGACTTCAAACTGGTGTTTATCAAATGGGCACAAAAATACACTGAAAAAAAGAATTTTTGGAACCAAGAAAATGCATTTACTTGAATCTTATTTCTTAGCATCAAGAAAATATTCTTTAATAGTAGTAATTTTTATTTAAACCAGACACATATCTTTTGTTGATCTAAAGAAATTAATTCTTTGGCTATATTTTCTTGATTCAAACAAATATTTCTTATATTCAAGAAAACCATTTCTTTGATTCCAAAGTTCTAGATTCGTTAAAATCTGATTAGTCGTTCAAAGAAATATTTATTTGATGCAATGAGTTCAATTCTTTGAGTTGATTTGGACGCATTTGAATCAATTAATTGTCCATACTTGAATCAAGTTTTTAAGTTTATTCAAATCAAAGTAATAATTATTCAATTCAAAAGAATATTAATTAAATTAAAAATATATTTATTTGTTACAAAGATTTCATGCATTTATACCAATGAAGCATTTATTTAGATGAACAAGATATTGTGTTTATATAAATATTTATTTCTTCAGTTGAAGGAAATATTTCATTTGCTTACTAGAATTAAATTATTCATAACAAATAAACATTTATTGCAACGAAGTAATTATTTTTTCAAATCAAACATTCAATAATTTGGCATAATTTGTTTCAATTGAATACTTCTTCAGATCAAAGAAATATGTTGTTCAATTCAATATTCATGTTTTTGATTTGAAGAAATATTTCTTTGGCATTTATGGTGAGGGTTAAGTACGGCTTTCCGCCTTATAATTGCCATGTTGCGACAGCGTAGTGGTCATCGCTGTGGAGTTGACACTCGACGGACCCAAGTTCGATTCCTGCTGGAGGTGGATTTTTCATCAAATTTTTCTGTTTCAGCTTCATCAAGATTTTAAATTATATGCGTTGTTCAAATTAAATATGTATAATAATAACAATGTTAATTATAATTTGAGCTGAAAGAATGCATTTGTTTATTTAGGAAAATATATACTACAGTTGAAGTACGAACTACTTTATTGCACTCGCGCATGGGGTTCAGGCCAAAGAAATATTTGTTTGAATCAGTGGGATATTTTTTTGCTTCAAAGACTCAAAAATTTGATGCGAAGAAATAGTTTTGTGAGCCTATAAAATATTTGCTTGACTTTAAAATATATTTCTTTCCATCAATTCACATATTCTCATGTCAAAGAAATATTCATTCCCATTTATGGCACATTCATTTGGAACAATGAGTCATTTATTTGGTTTAAAATGTATATTTTTTTCTTTAATTAATATTTCTTCGATTTAAAGAAATATTTCCTCCGATCAATAGGTCGTATTTTTGAATCAAACAATGTTAACTTAATCCTATTAACATTTGTCTAGTTCAAAGAAATTATTTTTTTCATTCAAAGTGCATATTTTTATTTGCCTCAAAAAAATATTTCTTTGAAAATAAACAGGACTTTCACTTACTTCAGCCAAGTAAAATTCACTTGGTACAAGTAATCCTTTTTTTCAGTGTAGGTTTACTTAATGATTGGTTTTCCCCGAGTAGATATTTAAATCTCAGGAAATAATATCATGAAAATAGATTATGTCTGTACAGATGTTTCAATCTCAATAAAAGAGGCAGTATCTCAGCAATCAATCAGTGGCGGGCAAGGCTATACAAAATGTAACTGTGAGGAAGCTCAAAATCAATGTATTATGAATCGTTTATCTTATGTTAAAGCAAATGCAAACTGTGATTCTCGTTTTCATTATTCTTTAACGTGTTGTAAAGAGTTAATGTAATGTAAATTTAAGTTACAAGCTAATGGAAGTATTCGAAATAATACGTACCCGCGTGAAAAAAGTTTGCATGGCTCACGCATGGCAATGAACTTGGAAATATCTGGCTAAAGCATGGGTCAAGCATGGCAATAAACTTGGAAATAACTGGCTAAAGCATGGGTCACGGCTGAATGGTAGCATGGCTAAAGCCTTGCTCGTGTCCGTCTTCCATGCTTAGGACACGCTAAACACAAATGAATATTTTGAAAAACATGCAAGTGATAGAGACCATTAGCCAGCGCTGAAAATTAAAATCTTAAGTTTGCCAATAGCCGACACATCTCTAAATAGTAAGTCCACTACCCGGGTGCACCGGATCGCGCACCAGGTAGTTTAGCACGTATTCTACGATTACTTTTTACAAATTTTAATTTTGTCAATAGCCAAAATAACTACCAATGGTGAGTCGCCGATCAGGGTGCACCGGATCGCGCACCAGGTAGTTTAGCACGTATTCTACGAGAA
>CAKNYM010051735.1:198249-294927 GCA_932195095.1 Andricus curvator
TAACTACCAATGGTAAGTCGCCGATCAGGGTGCACCGGATCGCGCACAAGGTAGTTTAGCACGTATTCTACGAGAACTTTTTTGAAATTTTAATTTTGTCGATGGCGAAAATAACTACCAATGGTGAGTCGCCGATCAGGGTGCACCGGATCCCGCACCAGGTAGTTTAGGACGTATTCTACGAGAACTTTATACAAATTTTAATTTTTCAATAGCCAAAATAACTACCAATGGTGTGTCGCCGATCCCGGTGCACCGGATCGCGCACCAGGTAGTTTAGCACGTATTCTACGAGAACTTTTCTGAAATTTTAATTGTGTCGATAGCCAAAATAACTACCAATGGTCAGTCGACGATCAGTGTGCACCTGATCGCGCACCAGTTCGCTTAGCACGCACTCTACGAGAAATCTTTTAAAATTTAAATTGTGCCAACATCCAAAATGACTACCAGCGGTGAGTCAACGCTCCGGGTGCCCCGGATCGTGGACCAGACCGTTCAAGACGTCATCTGTGAGAACTTTTTTGAAATTCAAAATTTTTCAATAACCAAAACAATTCCAAGTGGTGAGTCGACGACCCGGCTGCGCCAGATAGTTTATAAATTTCTGGAAAAATGAGTATGTCCCAAAATTGGCATATTCTCGCGGACCTGAGGTTCTGTGAAAGTGACTTCAACCCAATGGTGCAAAAACCAAGAATGTTTTTCTTGATTTTGGGTCTGGGACGTCTTACAACTATTTTTCGATCACAAACAAAATCTTCGCCTCAGCCGTTTTTGAAAAACAAAATCGAATAACCCCATTTTTCTAGGAAACGAAGCGAGATATCAAAAAAGATAACAGTGCACAATCATTGTTTGGAGAAATTTCTACAAAAAACCCTTCATAATTTTTTATCCCACTTCGTTTACTTCAAAAATCTTAGTTTTTCGATGTCACTATAAATTACTTTTTTTCTTATTTCTTTTACTCGATATAATTATTGAAAGTAGAAAAGCTAGGAATGTACTCATACCCACGTCTTTGGTTAACACTTAAAACTTTTTATCCTTAGCTGATAACATTCTTCAAATAAAAAAATATCTTCAGACAATTTGAATAATAATATTTATCTCTTATAATTTTGTATCTGGTATAAAACACGGGCAAGCGAATTTTTCCTACAAAAAAAAATTATTATTTTTCGAGATACCTAAGTGAGTTGAAAAATTATAACGGGAGTTTTTTATAGGAATTTGTCCAAGGAACAATTTCGCCATTTTAAATTTTTTCATATCTCGCTTGTTCTTCGAGAAAGACGGGGTATTTGGATTTTTTAAATTAAGAATTGACTCGAAAACGGCTCTAGCAAAGATATTGTTTTTCATAAAGAAAAATAGTTGTAAAAAATTCTCAGATACAAAACAGAAAGAACAATTCTTAGTATTTGCACCTTTGGGTTGAAGTAATTTCAGCGGAACCGTAACCGTGACCTATTTTTGTCAAATGAAAAACTGAAATTGTTAGACCTGAAGGTGGTTGTGAATACCGTGAAGCCAATTCCATATAAACGTTCTTTTTTTATTTTATTCTGTAGTCATAGACGTCATAGACACACATGAATGTCCTACATTCAGAGAGACTGAACAACAAGTTTTAATCTATCTCGAAGAAAATAATAATGAAGTGGGTACTCTTACAATGGGTGAAGCAAATGAGTGTCAACGTTATGGAAGAAACGGAAGCAATGTATGGAGTTGAAGAGGATGAGGAGGTGGATGTGGATTATAATGGAAAAATTTTTAAAGCTATTTTGAAAATGAGAATCGGTAATAAGAAAATCTTTATTGCTAATGTTTTTCATTTTGTACTTGTGCTTTATTCGTTAGATATTTCATGTTTTTTATTTTAGTTTAATGTTTTGAATTATTTTTATGATTTTTGTTGATTTCCCAACTAATTTTAATATTCTACCGACAGAGAATAAAAAGTTTTTAAATTCCCTTCATGTAACACCGGAGGGGGAAATACTGGGGAAGAAAAATCTCACAGCGCTTAAGAAAAAGGATACAAAATTGTCAGTAGTCAAAAAATCGCAAAAGAAGGGCCAATTAAACTTGAATAGAAATGTTCTAAATTTGCCACTACTCATCCCCGAGAAAACGAGCAATTCGGTTTTACAAAACCCGCTAAGACCGCAAGTGATATCCAAGTCTGCTCATAACGAAGCTACCTCTTTTGAAAGTAAATTTGTTTAGTTTTTCACTTCATTATGATAAAATAAGACATATTTTTTCAGTATTATATTATTCTAATATTATTTTATTTGTTGAAGAAACCCAAGTGTCAGGCCCATCATTCCGAAATGTTCCCAGAAGATGCGAACCTCCTCCTAACCCAACCAGTAAAATTTTTCTAAAGAAAATTATGAGATCTAAGGTTTATCTTAAATTTTAAAAACTTATAATTTCGCAAATTTAATGTATAGCTTATGTCTCTTCTACTTCTTATTAATTACTAATTTAATCATCTTATATATTACCGAAGCAAGGAAAGTCACGAAATCAAAATTAGCTTCTCAGGAAACTGAGCATTCTAATACTTTACACGGTAAAATTTTTATTAAAACAATTTTCTCGCGTTCCTTACTTCACTTAAGCCTATTCCAAATTTCAAAAATTGTGATATTTGATTCATGATTTAATAATCCTAAATTTTGATCAATCAAGGAAAAGTATGATACCAATATTAACTTCTCAGTTGATATACAGCAGAATATTAAATGCATACCTTACTTCTCTGATATTTTTTATTATCTAATTATTTAATCATCCTAGATATTGATCATCCATCGACAAAGGCAAGAACAATGTCAATACCTGAGGCAGTTGAGCATTCTAATCTTCCAGAGGCTAAAATTTAACATGAATTTTATTTAGAAATTTATCATGAATTGACACTTTTCTAAATTTTGCTTCCAAACGGGCAAACTGCAAGATTTGGAAGTTCTAAAAAATGTTTTGAATCTGACGTTACTCAGTCCCACAAAACCGGGCACTTCAGGTTTACAAAAGCCACTAAGACCGCAAGCGATACCCAAATCACCTCATAATAAAACAATCTCTTTAGAAAGTACCGTTTCATAATTTTTACTTCATTGAAATAAAAGAAGATATATTACTTCAGTATTATATTATTATATTATTTGTTCAAGATGAAAAAACCCAAGTGTCAGGCCTACCAGTTCAAAATTTTACCAGAAGATGTGATTCTCCTCCAAACCCAACCAGTAAAATTTTTCTCAGGATAATTATGAGACTTAAATTTATCTTAAATTTCAACTTTGGGACATACTAATTTTTCCAGAAATTTATAAACTATCTGGTGCAGCCGAGTCGTCGAATCACCACTTGGAATTATTTTGGTTATTGAAAAAATTTAAATTTCAAAAAAGTTCTCCTAGATGACGTCTTGAACGGTCTGGTCCACGATCCGGGGCACCCGGAGCGTCAACTCACAATTGGTAGTTATTTTGGCTGTTGGCACAATTTAAATTCCAAAAAGGTTTTAGTGGAATACGTGCTAACCTACCTGGTGCGCGATACCGTGCACCCGGATCGTTGACTCACCGCTGGTAGTTATTTTGGATGTTGGCACAATTTAAATTTTCAAAAAATTCTCGTGGAATACGTGCTAAACTACATGGTGCGAAATCCGGTGCACCTGGATCGTCGACTCATCATTTATTGTTATTTTGGCCATTGACACAGTTCAAATTTTGAAAAAGTTCGCGTAGAATACGTGCTTAACTACCTGGTGCGCTATCCGGTGCACCCGGATCGTCAACTCACCGCTGGTAGTTATCTTGGATGTTGGCATAGTTTAAATTTTAAAAAAAGTTCTCGTAGAATACGTGCTAAACGACCTGGTGCGCGATCCGGTGCACCCAGATCGTCAAATCACCATTTGTTGTTATTTTGGCCATTGACAAAGTTTGAATTTTTTTAAAGTTCTCATAGAATATGTGCTCAACTACCTGGTGCGCTATCCGGTGCACCCGGATTGTCGACTCACCGCTAGTAGTTATTTTGGATGTTGGTACAATTTAAATTTTTAAAAATTTCTCGTAGAGTACGTGCTAAGCGAACTGGTGCGCGATCAGGTGCACACTGATCATCGACTCACGATTGGTAGTTTTTTTGGCTATCGGCACAATTAAAATTTGTAAAAAGTTCTCGTAGAATACGTGCTTCACTACCTAGTGTGCGATCCGGTGCACCTGCGTAGTCAACTCACCATTTGCAGTTGTTTTGGCTATGGATACAATTCAAATTTTGAAATAGTTCTCGTAAAATACGTGCTCAACTACCTGGAGCGCGATCCAGTGCACCCTGATCGTCGACTCACCATTGGTAGTTATTTTGGCTATTGACAAAATTAAAATGTTAAAAAACTTCTCGTAGAGTACGTGCTCAACTACCTCGTGCGCGATCCGGTGCACCCTGATCGTCGACTCACCATTGGTAGTTATTTTGGCTATCGATAAAATTGAAATTTGTAAAAAGTTCTCGTAGAATACGTGCTCAACTACCTGGTACGCGATCCGGTGCACCCTGATCGGCGACTCACCATTGGTAGTTATTTTGGCTATTGACACAATTTAAATTTCAAAAATGTTCTTGTAGAATACGTGCTAAACTACCTGGTGCGCGATCCGGTGCACCCTGATCGTCGACTCACCATTGGTAGTTATTTTGGCTATCGACAAAATTAAAATTTGTAAAAAGTTCTCGTAGAATACGTGCTCAACTACCTGGTACGCGATCCGGTGCACCCTGATCGGCGACTCACCATTGGTAGTTATTTTGGCTATTGAAACAATTTAAATTTCAAAAAAGTTCTTGTAGAATACGTGCTAAACGATCTGGTGCGCGATCCGGTGCACCCTGATCGGCGACTCACCATTGGTAGTTATTTTGGCTATTCACACAATTTAAATTTCAAAAAAGTTCTTGTAGAATACGTGCTAAACGACCTGGTGCGCGATCCGGTGCACCCTGATCGGCGACTTACCATTGGTAGTTATTTTGGCTATTGACAAAATTAAAATTTTAAAAAAGTTCTCGTAGAATACGTGCTAGCGACCTGGTGCACGTTCCGGTGCACCCGGGTAGTGGACTTACTATTTAGAGATGTGTCAGCTATTGGCCAACTTAAGATTTTAATTTTCAGCGCTGGCTAATGTTCTCTATCACTTGCATGTTCTTCAAAATATTCATTTGTGTTTAGCGTGTCCTATGCATGGAAGACGCACACGAGCAAGGCTTTAGCCATGCTACCATTCAGCCGTGACCCATGCTTTAGCCAGTTATTTCCAAGTTTATTGCCATGCTTGACCCATGGTTTAGCCAGATATTTCCAAGTTTATTGCCATGCGTGAGCCATGCAAACTTTTTTCACGCGGGTACCTGCAATTCTGAACGTTTGAATGAACAGAATACTTTTTTCTAATTTTATATTAGGTATAAATATTCTTCCAAATAATTCGATGTACAAGCAGAAGAAAATTCTGCTAAACTTACAGGATTTTTATTTAAAATGAGGACAGCATAGATAGATATATAAACGACTCTGAAGAAAGGCATATAGTGCCTAAAACTCAAATGTCCGAAAAACAAAGTCCATGCACATTTATGAGATGTCAGTATAATGAAAGCGTCAAAACCAAAAAATCAATGTTTTTTTTTTGCGTTCACAGAAAAAACTAAGAATAAAATTTGTTGCAGGAAATTTTTTAGAGCGATAAAGTTTTGTTCAGCCAACTTCGCGTCTTTTAAAATACATGTGTTTGTCATGCAAAAACAAAAGAAAGTTTAACCGATATTTGTGTAAAGTTTATCCTCGGAAGTTAATTTTTGTTGCGAAGAATCTTTCGTCTGAAATCAATGTAAAGTTTATCTTCTGTTTTGGACAAATTCCATTTGGATGAAGTTCCTAGGTCAAGCAAAAATGAAACGTCTTGAATCCGTTTTAATTGTCTTTAGATACAGATAACGCATTTTGGGAGAAATAAAAATTCCTTTTTGTGTGAAAAATAGTATGTTTGTGGATGCACATTCTGAAGTACAGAGTTTTGGTCAAAGTCAAGGATGAAAAAAAGGGGTATCATATATTAGATAACTAATGTCAAAAAGTAATAAAGACGATCAAATTACTATTTTTATCATCGCTGTTATTTCAAAATTTGCTGAACATTTTTAATAAATATTAGGTACATAACTATAGATTTTTTTTTATTTTGATTTTCTGAAGGTAAAATCTTTTAAACAGATAGCTAATGTAGTAAAAAAAATGGTTCCAAATATTTTCAGGCGATACATCTCTGTGAAAGCATCAGTTATGTAATATTTGCACCTATTTATTCTCACATGAACTTTTGGCATGACATTTGGAATTAAACTTAACATTTCTTTGTCGCTATTCACATTTTTTATCAGTGCAATATCGCTTGAAACTACAATAGATTATTCTCTGCCTTGATCCAGTATCTAAACTTGAAGCACAACAAAGATTTATGTACGTAAAATATGAGTAATGATTTTTCCGTGAAAACTCAATTCTACAGTAATACTCTGTAACAGACAAAAGTCACCCCCCCCCCTCCCTACCCCACCGACCCATCATTCCTTCTTCTAGACTTGTATTTCGCCTACGCTCTCTGTGAACGTGACTGTAGAATTTTGATTATAAGGGTTTTTTGCTTGTCGAGAGTGGTGGTATCTATTTCATATTGTGGGCATCATGGAAAATGCTAATTGTGAGTTAGTAGGTAATAGCACAAAGTACGAGTATGACCAATTCCATATGAAATCGGACAGTCTGACTCTGGTGATTTCACGGAATTGCTTGGGCCTGAAATATATTGTTTTCCAAGGTAAAATATGAAACAAGTATTTTTTTTTGTTCATCAAAAATTTTTATTCACGAACTTAGAGCTACATGAATATTCAGGTGAATTATGTAAAAATTAACGAATTATATTTTTTAAATGTTGTATCTTAAGAACCAATGAACATAATTCAATTTTCTTTGCAGAAGCTTGTAGGAAGAACTGAACTCTGTCCAAATCTATAAAGAAATCGAAGAAAATTGAAAATTACTAAAATGGCGTACATTTTTCGAAAAAACTGAAAAGTCAATTTTCTCAAAAAGGCCACTTTCGATTCATTTTTTATTTTTTTCTTTAGATTTATTGTAATATGATAAAGATATCCTATGAGTTTCGTCCTCGCTAAGCTATTCCTTCTTATAGAAAAACTTATTTTTTGTAACTTAACTTTTTTTTTAATATATAATAATAACAAGTATATTTTTAAAACTAAATTTTTTTGTAGAAACACTTTTACGATTACCACTAAAATTACTATTACAATTGCAAATAGATAGATTCTACAGTTGAATGATCTGATTTCCCCCAACTTAATTGTTGCTCAGTAATAAAATTATTCTCATTCCAGTTAAATTGTTGCTCGGGAATTATTTGTGAATTATCCCAAGCACATTTTCGGTCCGTAATGATGATTCCTTGGTTGTGATTCATGATGGGTGCTCTACGAGATTCATTCACATCCTGTGACATATTAGGCGAGACTGATACTTGGACGTTGTCTTGAACAGTTTCGACGTCGAGTCGACTTTTCTTGGATTTCAAATCAGTTTTTGTCCTCTTTGAATTCGTTGATCCCTTCTTTTCATTTTTATACTTCCTCTTATTTGTAATGCATTTATTTACAAAACTTCGCATAGCTTTCATGCTAATGGATCCCGCTGTAATTTGGTTTACCCATTCTGCAAATAGGAGAAATAATTAATTGATGGAATGTATTGAAGTATTTCGAAAGATGAGTCTACATACCGTGCAACCCCCTAAAGAGTCGTAAATTTATGGCTGGTCTTTCACTTCTTTTTCCAGTAGCTGAGTAATTGCTCAAGGATTGGCCATATTCTTCCAAGAAATATAACCGAACAATTGTTCTCCACTCGTAAGTTTCACCTGATTTTGCCTGTGGTTTAATGTAGGCGAGTACTTCTTTACGGAAGTAAAAGCCGCAGTCTGGTGAAATTTCCTCCTGAAACATCATATCGTGAATTTTCAATAAGCACGTTGTAGAAAACGGGATAGTTGAAATACATTTCGTAATTCATTCATACCCTATCGACACCATGTTGAAAATACTGAACTGGAATCTGGAAGAAAAAATGTTATGTAAGAAGAAAAATATTCCCCATATTATGAAATTGATTATTCGTTTTATTTTTGGCGCGTCTCACCTTAAAGTTTGTTTAGGACTCGTATCTTCCTGCCTTTCTAAATTCATATGCATGTTTCATTGCATTGAGGAAAAGCTTTCCAATTTGGATGTGACTGCGTTTGACTGGAAAGAATAATTTAATTTCACAAAATGCTAAGTGTTACAATTTATTTCTAATTACTATTTCCGGTTTAAATAAATTCTGTTTAAAAGGCTTCAAATACAAATGATATTAAAAAATAAAATAAAAAAATACGTTAATACCTTAATACCTTTTTACCCAGAATTTCAAAAACTTGGAGAAGTCTTTCAAATATACGTACCAAAAGAAAATATGACAATAAATGTTCACGGAGTATTATTAATGGGTACGTGTGATTTACCAGCTAAATGCGAATGTTTAAACCTAATGCAATATAACGGTGATTATAGTTGTCCAATATATGTTTATATAAAGGTGTCAATGTACCTTTGCCTACAGGAGGAAATGTTCATGAGTATCCATATGAAAACGGAATATTATTAAGAACATTGGAAAATTGTATAGAATACGCAAATACCGCAACACCAGATGAACCGAAAATGGGTGTAAAAGGTCCCACAGCTCTTTTTCTGTTAATGCCTGAGTTTATAAAAAGGATGGCTCTGGATCATATGCACGGCGTCGACGGTGGCGTTGTAAAAAAGATTTTAACCTTATTATGTTATATTAAATACAGGGCCTATAACTTCTCATTGTTTAATGCTATCGATATCATCAATGAAAGATTGAAGCAAATTAAGCCTCCTAAATTCATACATCGTATGCCACGTACTGTACATTATTTAGTCCATTGGAAATGTTCAGAGTTGAAGACATTGTTCTTTTAATACTCAATTCCTGTTTTTTTCTGGAGTAGTGCAAGAATTATTTCGAAAACTACGTAGTATTAGTCATTGCACTATCCATTCTTAATTCTGCTAATATAACGCCTAACATGATTGCAATAGCACGTGATTTGTTGCATATATTTGTCCGCTATGGGTACATTCCTGTTTTGAAGATGAAAATATTAATGGGAAAATTTTAAAACTTGTCCATGAAACCACCCATATTGATACACAAATAATGAAATCACATCACTTGTTTATAAGTATGATAAAGTTTATAGAACAGTTACCGAATGGCGATATCCGTGAAAACGTCAGGTAAAAATAATAGAGGAGCTGCTTCCAAATTTTATAGTGTAAGTGCTTATCAACTTCTCTTAGAAATACCACACATAGTACAAACTGCTTGCCGCAATTCTGGAATCATTTTGCAAAACTTGAGAGTATTGCAATATCTGCGTCTATTGAAGAATAACAAGTTGTATGTAGCAGAAATTTATAAAGATAATTTGCAAACACACTCGCATGTGGTCCAGTATCATTCAAATAATTGACTGAAAATTGGCTTCGTATATAGATTTCTAAAAATCCTAAACTGTAATTGTAGGCAACAGCTCTGTCAATGTCCCTATCAAAGTTATGCTATTGTCCGGACGTGTATTGACCGACCACTTTTGCACGCTCGGGGGGGACAGTTTTATTTTTGACAGCTGCTCCTTTTTACTTCGAGGTGAATTAAATAATGAGACAATAGTTATTCCTATTGAATGCATTCTCAATGTTTGCATTTACATGAAAATTGATAGTCATGTTTATATTGGAATTCCTGTAAACCAACAAGAACGTGAATATACAGTCCACGAACATCTATTGGTGCATTGTATTATTTTGCGTGAAATTGGTTGATAACCCAAATATTGCATGCAACTGAATTCAGTTATTTTTCATTTATAAATAATATACCATTCTTTTTGCCTTATGAAGACTTATAATTCAATTCATCACTAAAACAAGAGAATTATAGTGTACAAGTTTGCTCAGTCTTGCATGCAAAATAACTTTATTTTATTTTTTACCTAAGTATAATTCTAGGGTTCAAATACTTATTATAAATAATAAGTGAAATGTATATATAGTCTCTGTTCTATCAAACATCCAACGTAAAAGGCTCTAAGGACATTCTGAAGTTTAGATCCATAAGAAAGACCTCTTTAGGTCTCTGTTAAATCCGTGACGTCGAACTTAGCAGGTTTTAAATAGGACTACATCGATTATGAATTTCGCGTGAGGGAACTTAAGAGTAACTAAGTAGGTCCTAGTAGAATCTACCAGGTTCTAAATAGGCTCTCTAGGGTCCTTTCTCATTGCCGGTTGCTGAAAAGATCCACTTCTTCTTGCAAGATGATCCATCTGTTATTATGGTAATTTCTTCCATTTTCTCAGGATTCGAAGATTCCATAATTTTCACAATACGATCCCTTGACAATAAAGCGTGTGCAGAATCATTCTACTTATCATATCGGAAACTACTGCACAACTTTTAGTTTTTGCACCTCGATAGCAAACAGCAGTAAATATCGATTTCTGATCATTTCTCCAATGGTTAGTTTGAATTGGATCTTTTACCATTACCTTCCAATTCTCAGCAAAGTCACACTGCTTTGTTAAATGAATTGAATCACTCTTAGCGTGATCATTCTCCTCTTTGATTTCTTCTCGTTGAATATTTTCCACATATATGTGAACATTCGCTTTTTCTGTCCAGGTTGCTAACTCTTTGACAAAACTGTCAATAGAAGTTGTTCTATTTTCTTCCCGAACATCTTTCATATTCGTTCCATCTCTTCTCTGGTTTTTCAATCCAATAAGTAAAAGCTAAAAATTGGCGCAATAAATGCAAAGACATTGCTCTTTCAAAGGGTCATTTTGAACCCATTTTGGTCGCAAAGAGTAAAATTTTGTCTTTCCAATTTTTACATTCGGATTTTTTGCTCGAAACCGTTGAAATATTTCACTATTACTTCGCGTTAAATATCTTTTTACTTTTTTAATGCTTTCACTATTTTCCTTGACTGCAATTACGTCGTTCTTAATTGGGCTTTGTGTGGTACAATCTACGTGATCACATGAAGAGTATTGTAATGCTAATTGTACTTCTACATCACTCACAGAATATCCAGTGTATGGGTCAGGAGTGTAATATATTCTTTTTTCAATCGAAAATTTCTTGGATTGATCTATCATATATTTGGTTACTTCAGGACACGTTCAAAGTATATCTTGCTTCGTATATTCTTTACGACCCGTTCGTCGTAAGGCGAGCACTTTTCTTTTGGCAATGATACATTATAAACTTTTGAAAGCTTACTCTTTGTTCATTTTCACATACATTTATATCATCCAACATTGGTTCTTCGCCATCGTAAATTGCCTGATTTGAAGACACGCGAAACTTACCAATAACACGACGGTAATAAAATTTGACAAACACTGTCGCTTGAAATAATTCGTATTCCTGGGAAAACAGGCCCTAATAAATCAGCCAACTCATTAAGCTGTACAAATGGGTCACTAGAATTGCTGTATATCACTTTCTTGTGAACAGTTTCGAAATCAGGACATTTTTTTCGCTTACTCGAATAAATTGATTTTGAATCATTAGCCATTTTATCTTAACAAATGAATTCAACACGATTTTTTTTACTCCAGATATTGCCAAAGATGAAATGACACTAAATAAAATATTCTATCTTTCCAAGCTTTAGTTTTTCTGGTAGTGCATTCAATTTTGACAACATTTTTAATTAACTCCATTGTTATACATCATATTAAATAAAAGTTAATACACAAAAAATAAGTTTTTCTATAAGAAGGCATAGTTTAGCGAGGACGAAACTCACAGGATATCTTCATCATATTAAAATAAATCTAAAAAAAATATAGAAAAAATAAAAAAAGTATACAAAAAAGCTTCTGCAAAGAAAATTAAATTATGTTAGTTGGTTCTTAAGATAGAACTTTTTAAAGAAATAATTCGTTAATTTTTACATAATTCACCTGAATATTCATGTAGCCCTGAGTTCGTGAAAAAAATTTTTGGGTCAAAAACAAAAAATACGTGTCTGATATTTTACCTTGGAAAACAATATATTTCAGCCTCAAACAATTGCGTGAAATCATCAGGTTCAGACTGCCCGATTTCATATGAAATCGTTCGAATTTGAAAAACAAATAGACAGTTTAATCGGAAAAATGAAAAGTGATTTAAGTACATCAGAACGCTATGAAAAATTATTACGTGAGGTGAAAGAGGCCAGGTAGTTCAAAAAAGTCGACAAACTTTTAATAACCAAACACTGTAGACGTTTAAATCGTTTTTATACCATTATTATTGACAAGAGAAAAAACTTAATAGAAAAAACAAAAAATTCATCAAATTTAAGGTATTACTGCAAAGTCGAAGATCTCTTTGAAATTTTGGAAAGATCCCACAACGATGTTGGACATAAAAAAACCAGAGTTATGTATTTTAATTTTTTATAAATTCTGTTTCTATATGCATCGAGTTTTGTATCTCACTAGCAGTGAGATCATTCATCTTGGAGGAAATTGAACCCAATTCGTGTTTTTGTTTCATTGCCAGCGAACTTTTAAATGTGAATAAAAGTACTGTGAAGCACATATACGTATAATACACGTTGAGATATATCAAGTACATATCAGTCAATTTAAATTAACTTTGGAATTTGACATTGTTAAACTTTGCATTTGAAAGTTGATAATTATAAAATATTTTTGTTAAAGGATGCTCTTTAAACTTCGATATTCATCTTAAGGTTGACATATAGAGGATTATGTTATTTCACATTTTTTAAGTAAGTTAATTTCAATGTTTTATTTTCGGCAACTGTTTTGTTGTACTTTCGTCCTTTCGAAAAGAATTTTCTTCCTTCTGGATTAAAGATTCCACTATTTGGTTGAAAATGCAACAGCTTTTGGTTGAAGTTTAATATTATTTGTTCCCAAATTCGATCATTTAGTTGAAAATGTTGGTTAAGAAATTAACTACTTGAGTGAAAAATATGTTTTTATTTGTTATAAAATTAGTCATATAGTTGAAAATTAACTTTGTTGTTGAAAATTTAGCCTAATTCGAATTTTTTGTATGATGATGACTAGGTATTTCACATTTTTAGAATAAATTAATTTCATTGATTTATTATCAAAAATTATCAAACCTAATCAAAGTAGAAAACTGACCGAAGCCTTTATTTCCGTTCTGCCGCTAGTCCAAAATGGTCAGAATGTCTTAGTAAAGGTACCAGACGTCAATAGGGGAAGAGCTGCTCCAAGAAATGTTTCAAGTATTGTTACAAATGTTATTGAATCTGGTTTTTATGAATTAGAGACGCAGAATAGTAACACAAAGAAATTACATTTTCGTTCTGCTTCAAGCTTAGATTCTGGATCAAGGAAAGGATTCATCTATTGCAATTGCAAGCGATAGTTCATGTAAAAGTAAGTAGGAACAAATATGGCATAACACTCATTTGGAGGCATGAATCTCCGCAAAATATTTTACACATTTTCATATTATATATATATATATAAAAAATTTTATTTTTTTGTAATTACATAATAACTTAAGGTACACAATTAGTCAAGATGAAACATCATTCATAGGCTAAGCTATTGCTTGTTTTGGTCGACGTAATTTCAATGTTCTGACAATTTCAGAGAATCTGAGCAATCTATATCTAATCATTGCTTCTTATACTAGCATGTCAACTCTTTAGATTATTCTTAAAAATTATACTCTAACGTTTATTTATCAAATTTCAAATCTAATTGCCTTGTTTCTGATTTTTTTTTAAAATGTGAATCTATTATTTGTATATGGTGGAGTCCACGTCAACTGATAACGGAAATTTTCGTGTTAGAATGGGATTTGGCTGTGATTCAGGATATTCGATTGTTTGGTGGTGGAAAAAAATACCACCAAATATTTTTCGTAAATTCAAAAAATCTGCCCGCCTCGCGGGCGCATTCTCATCGCGCGCTTCGCGCGCGGCTCGCTTCGCTCGGAAGTTTGAGCGCGCCTAAGGCGCGCAACTGTTGGATCTCGCGCTTCGCGCTCGATCATATATTTATCTCGCGCTTCGCGCTCGATTATGTATTCACCTCGCGCTACGCGCTCGGGCGTATCCGCATCGCGCTTTACGCTCGGTTCCTCTAGATTTTTCAACTTCGCGTTCGACTTCGATGAAAAGAAAAAGTTTGTTCGTAAATATTATAAAATTATCAAAACCTCTACATATTAAATGATTGTTAAATTTGTTTTTATTTTTGACTGAAAAGGAACTTTATTTACTCAAGGTTCTATCGACCTTAAGGAACACAGTCTCATCCAGACACTCGCGCCTCGCGCTCGATATTTGATTTGAAAATCATTTGAACCTTGCGTTCCACGCTCGGTTCTGTGCACCGTATGATAGAAACAAAAAAGTTTGAACGCACTTACGGCGTGCGATTTGGTAAATACACTGAGCGCGCACTTTGTGCTTCGTGTTATATGTTCTTCATATACAAATTACTAAATTTGTATTTGATTTCAAATGAAAAATAATGATATAATTTAGGCGACAAATTTTATTAGTTAAAATTTTATTTTAGCTTGTGCCGTTTTTCAAAAAAGTTAATTTTTTCATTTTGAATATATTCTTACAACAAAAATTGATTACAAGTTTGTAAATCTTTTTTGAATGCACAATTTTTGTTCATTTATCTGTTTTCGTACCTTGCATTGTTTTTTCAAAAATTTGATTTCTTTTACTGTCAATGTTATTTTTACGAATAAAACAAAAACTACGCATCCTATCGAAACATGATTCACAAGAAATTTGTACCTCTTCCTTAGATGAACAAATGTTGTTCCTGTCATTTTTTTCGTAGCTCGTGTTATTCGTCTAAAAATTTGATTTTTCTATTTTCAATGCTGTTTTTTACGAATAAAACAAACACTACGCGTCATATCAAAAAGTGAATGATGAGAAATTTGTAGAACTTTTTTAGGTGCACAATTTTGGTAGAATGATCTTTTCTCTTATCTTGCATAGTTTCACAGAAAAATGGAATTTTTTATTTTTACATTCTCATTCTAATGAGAAGGTGTTGGTTTTATGTAAAATTTTACATAGTCGGTTTTCATGAAATCTCCACGTTTTGAGACCCCCTGAGCTAGAAAAAACGATTTTTACGAAGGTGTCTGTCTGTAGTCTGTAGTCTGCCTGCCTGTCTGCCTGTCTGTAGCCACGATAACTTTCGAAAAAATGATCAGATTTGATTGAGCTTTGGCACACTTTTTTATGGCCGAAAAATAGAGAACGAGTTCGTTAACCAGCTATTTTGGATGAAAATCCAAAAAGTGAGCACATTTTGAAAATTTTTGAGACCACTTTTTTTGAAGATTTGAAAATTCTATGTACGGTTATTAGTAGTACGTAAAATGACGAACAAAATATTTTCATGACTTTTCGTGATAAAAAAAAAATTACTGGAGTTATAGCATTTTCAAAATTCCAAAAAACAAACGAAAATGAACATTTTAAGCCGAAAAACGCACGATATGAAAAAAGTCAAGAGGAGAAAAACGTAGATTCCTGAACACCCTATAACATTTTCATAACAACTTTTTGAATTTTTTGAAAAATAAAAAATTCAAATTTTGATCGCACAAAAAATTAATGAAAAATCAAAAAAGCCATTTTGCTGTCAAACTATGCAGGATACCGGAAAAGATCATCTCACCAAAATTGTGCACCTAAAAAAGATCTACAAATTTCTTATCATTCACCTTTTGATATGACGCGTAGTTTTTGTTTTATTCGTAAAAAACAGCATTGAAAATAGAAAAATCAAATTTTCAGACGAATATTACCAGCTACGAAAAAATGACCGAAATAAAATTTGTTCATCCAAGGAAGAGGTACAAATTTATTGTGACTCACGTTTCGATAGGATGCGTGGTTTTTTTTTTATTCGTGAAAATAACATTGACAGTAAAAAAAATCAAATTTTTGAAAAAACAATGCAAGGTATGTACGAAAACATATAAATGAACACAAATTGTGCATTCAAAAAAGACTTACAAACCCGTAATCAATTTTTGTGGTAAGAATATATTGAAAATGAAAAAATTAACTTTTTTGATAAACGGCACAAGCTAAAATAAAATGTTAACTAATAAAATTTGTCGCCTGAATTATATCATTACTTTTCATTTGAAATTAAATACAAATTTAGTAATTTGTATATGAAGAACATATAACACGAAACACAAAGTGCGCGTTCAGTGTATTTACCAAATCGCACGCCGTAAGTGCGCTCAAACTTTTTTGTTTCTATCATACGGTTCAAATGATTTTCAAATCAAATATCGAGTGCGAAGCGCGAGTGTCTGGATAGGAATGTGTTCCTTAAGGTCGATAGAACCTTGAGTAAATAAAGTTCCTTTTTACAACACTATCATGAAAATGGCGTGTTTTCGTACTTATGATCTGTGTGTAATGTGGCGCATTTCGAACGATGCGAATAAAAAACGTACGAAATGAGGAATGCTTACGAAAAGGCCTCTTTTCGTAAGCATTCCACATTTTCACAATAAGTGAAAGGAAGATAGTTAGATAAAGACGGAAATAGGTCGATGTTTTCAGCGACAACTGTAGCGCGCTCGTCTCGCGACATACCGTGCAGAAATATATACGCTATAAAAACTAATCAGTACTTAAAATATTAAATTTTGTCTTTTCAAACTGATAACATTTTTTTATGAGTAAACTATAAACTTTTATTAGTAATTTGTAATAAAAAAGTAATTTTTCATTTATCTAATTTAAATTTTCCCGCAACTTTGACTTGAGCAACTATAGCGCACCTAGCGGCGGAGAGGCTACCGGCTTTTATAACCTTATTTCTGAATGCTGTCACGCGCACCCTGGACCGCCCCCCCCGCAACTTCGATCAGGTAGCGTTTTTTTCACACTTTTCATGATCTTGTTGTAAAAAGTATCGTGCATGTCTCGTGGTAGGCCCTTTTCTTGACTCGTGCAGTGTTTTTAGACTCGTCTACGGTTCGGGCACCTTCGGTGCCCTCACCTACGACTCGTCCTAAAAACACTGCACTTGTCACGAAAAGGCCATCGCCTACCACTTATAATGCAATATACTATTTCAGTCTAAAATAAAAACAAATTTAACAATCACTTAATATGTAGAGGTTTTGATAATTTTATAATATTTGCAAACAAACTTTTTCTTTTCATCGAAGTCGAACACGAAGTTCAAAAATCTAGAGGAGCCGAGCGTAAAGCGCGATGTAAATACGCCCAAGCGCGTAGCGCGAGGTGAATACATAATCGAGCGCGAAGCGCGAGAAAAAAATATGATCGAGCGCGAAGCGCGAGATCCAACAGTCGCGCGCCCTAGGCGCGCTCAAACTTGCGAGCGCAGCGCGCCATGAGAATGTGCCCGCGAAGCGGGCAGATTTTTCATTATTTTTTTGTGCGATCAAAATTTGAATTTTTTATTTTTCAAAAAATTCAAAAAGTTGTTATGAAAATATTATAGGGTGTTGAAGAAGCAACGTTTTTCTCCTCTTGACTTTTTTTCATATCATGCGTTTTTCGGCTTAAAATGTTCATTTTCGTTTGTTTTTTGGAATTTTGAAAATGCTATAACTCCAGTAATTTTTGTTTTATTACGAAAAGTCATTAAAATATTTTGTTCTTCATTTTGCGTACTACTAATAACCGTACAGAGAATTTTCAAATCTTCAAAAAAAGTGGTCTCAAAAATTTTCAAAATGTGCTCACTTTTTGAATTTTTATCCAAAATAGCTGGTTAACGAACTCGTTCTTTCTTTTTAGGCCATAAAAAAGTGTGCCAAAGCTCAATCAAATCTGATCATTTTTTCGAAAGTTATCGTGGCTACAGACAGACAGACAGACAGACTACAGACAGACAGACACCTTGGTAAAAATCGTTTTTTCTAGCTCAGGGGGTCTCAAAACGTGGAGATTTGATGAAAACCTACTGTGTCAAATTTTATATAAAACCTTCTCATTAGAATGAGAATGTAAAAAATGGCGGAGATATGGGACTTTGAGTTTTTGGACAACTTTTCTTTTTTTAATTACGTATCTTGGGGTCTAATTGACTGATTTAAATTTTCGACGTCTGAATTTACTTGTTTTAAGATACATTTGAACATAAAAAAAATTTTTTAAATTTAAAATTTCGAAAATTTGGTGAAAAAAATAAAATTGAAAACCGATTTTCCCAAAAAATGTCGTTTTTTATATTTTTTTTATTTTTTCATCAGAGGAATGTATAAGTGTGGTCTACAAGTCCTGATATCATTGGAGTGGGTTTGCCACTGGTTTTCGAGAAAAAAATTCAAACGTCAGGTCATCATTGGCGCGGTGCGACTCAATAGGGAAAATTAAAGTGTCTATGGACAAATTAATTATCAAACAACAATTATTTTCATGATAATTCACATTTTTTTTTTAATGAAAATTAATAAAATTCTGCATAGATTGTTGACATCTGAGTTTTCAAAAAACTTTTTAAATACTTTTTTATTTCATAAACAAAATGGTAATAACCAAAATTTTTGACTTTTGAAGAATACCGTTCATTTTAAAATATTCGGATTCATTCAAAAAGATCTAGAATTAATGTCACAACATTTTAGAAATGATTTTTCAGTAGAACTGTAGAAGTTTGATCATTTGTCGAAATAAACATTTGTTGTTATAAACAAATAAGTGGATGAAGATAATTTCGTGGGGATTAGCAATGTTTGGTCACTTCATTTCAACTAAATTTTTATAATGTATAGACAAAAGGGGTTTGTGAGTTGGATTAATGAAAATTAATAAATAATTTGTTATGCAGTAAACAGAGTTTAAACTTCTACAGTTCGACTGAAAAATTATTTCTAAATTATCGTGTCATTTACTCTAGATCTTTTTGAATGAATCCGAATAGTTTAAAACGAACGGTATTCTTCGAAAGTCAAAAATTTTGGTTATTACCATTTTGTTTATGAAAGAAAAAAGTATTGGAAAAGTTTTTTGAAAACTCAGATGTACAGGGTTTGTATAAAAAGTATTGGAAAAAGTTTCGAAAAAATAGATTTATTTCAGATATTGCTACAAAACTTTAAATTTCTTCAAAGTACATCCCTTGAGTGTCGAAACACTTTTGCCAGCGGCTTTTCTACGACTCGTAGGCTCCCTGGTAGGCGGATTCCGGAAGGTCCTTAAGAGTACGCGTGCAAGCTTCTTTGACGGCACTTAGGGTCCCATGTTGGTGTCCTTTGAGAGAGAATTTCACTTTTGGGAATAGAAAAAAAGTCTGCTGGGGCCAAGTCGGGACTGTAAGGGTTGGGGAACCGTCGCGACGCAGTTTTGCGTCAGGTATAGTCGGTCACCTTGGAACAGGTGTGGCTGGGTGCATTGTCGAGATGCAATTTATAATTTCCCACCTGCTCCAAGGTGACTGACAACCAGACGCAAAACGACGTCGTGAAGATTCCTCAACTCCCTTACAGTCCCGACTGGGTCCCAGCAAACGCTTGCACGCGGACCCTTAAGGACCTTCCGGAATCCGCCTACCAGGGAGCCTTCGAGTCGTGGAAAAGCCGCTGGCAAAAGTGTGTCGACGGTCAAGGGATATACTTTAAAGAATTTTGAGGTTTTGTAGCCATATCTAAAATAAATATACTTTTCCGAAACTTTTCCTGATACTTTTTATACAAACCCTCTAAACAATCTATGCAGAATTTTGTGAATTTTTATTTATAAACAAATTTAAACATAATGAAAATAATTGTGGTTTGATAATGAATTTGTCCACAGACACTTTAATTTGCCCTACTGAGTCGCGCCGTGCCATAGAAAACCTGACGTTTGAATTTTTTTCTCGAAAAACAGTGGCAAACCCACTCCAATAATTTCAGGCCTTCTAGACCACACTTACACCCTTCTGTCATGAAAATATAAAATACATAAATAAGTAAAAAATGACATTTTTTGGGAAACGCGTTTTTCAATTTTATTTTTTTCACCAAATTTTCGCATTTTTTTTTTTAATTTTATAATTTATAAATTTATCTCTAAACAAGTAAATTCAGATGTCAAAAAGTTAAATAGATTACTTAGTACCCAAGATACGTCATTTTAAAAAAACTTGTCCAAAAACTCAAAGTCCCATATCCCCGCCATTTTTTCCAATTTTCGAAAAATATTTGGTGGGATTTTTTTCACCACCAAGCAGTGATATATCCTGAATTACAGCCAAATCTCATTCCGACACGAAAATTTCCCTGATTAATTGACGTGGACTCTACCATATATTATATTAGTTGTTAGTAAATTTTTTGCATGAGGAAAAGGAAGGGTTGTTTAGTGATATATTATCAATTTTTGTCAACTGAATAATTTCTGTATACATTACCGTCGGAAATTGTCAGTACGGTCAGCAAACATACTATTAAAAATTACTGCTGACTTGGAAACGTGATTACTCGTTCCAAAAAGGAACGAGAAACTTTTCTTAAAACCCCTTAGAAAGAAAATTTAGAATTTCTGGAATTTTGTACCTTGACTTCAACTTGTGCATGACCTAGGACAGTTTTAGTTTAAAATTCATACCAGATAGTCTTTGAAGTCTTATCTTTGATGCAAGCCAATAAAACCTTGAAAATCTTCATGGGTTCTCGAGATAAAAAAAAAATTTCCAAGCGTGTTTGTGCCGAATTTCAGTCGCTTTAGCAACGACTCTGCCTGTCCGTCTGCGGTGATCGCCGACAGAAACTCGACACAGACACGCTTGGACATTTATTCTCATATCTTGGGAACCCGTGAATATTTTTGCAGTTTTATTGGCCTAAATTAAAGACAAAATTTCACAGATTACGTCCTGTCAATTTCAGTTTTGCCCGTGAGTATCCTAAGTCACAGCATGAGTTTAAGATAAGAAGCAAAATCTGTAAAATTCTTGGCGATCACCACTCTCCCGGCCGACACCAGTAATCGCCGACAGAAACTTGAAATTTGTGACTTAGATATTTTTAGTCTTATCTCCAGAATCGGTAAACATTTTTTAGGTTTTATCGGCTAAAATTAAAGATGATACTTTAAAGACAATTTGGTATAAATATCAGATTTTTTGTACACTTTTCCTATGTCATGCCACAAATTGATAATTAGCTTTCTAACGGTGTTTTAAAAGAGTTTCTCGCTCCATTTTTGAACCAGTAATTACTTTTCGAAGTCGGCAGTGATTTTTAATAGTACTTTCGCTGACCGTACCGACAATTGCCGACGGTAGTATATATATATTTATATATAAATATATATATATATATATATATACCTATATATAAACCTCATTATATTTTATAAGAAGCTATTTTAAGCTAGTTGAGAATCAGAGTAGAAAGATGGAACAAGCTCCTTTGTTAAATTTCTCCACATTTAATTTATGATTAATTACATATTCAAAAGAATGTTTATACTTCGCTGGCTTCTATATTTTGTGGCTTTAATATCTCATCAGCAGCTTCTTAATCGTTGAGTAATATTGCTATGTGTAGCTCTTTCATCATGAACAAATAATCCGGAAGTTCCTATTTAATCTTAGAAGTTATATTACGCAATATTTATATGAGAAAATTAAAATTAAAATACGTCAACACAGCCTGAAAGCCCTCGTATACAAATTTAAAATCAGGTCAACCACAATTATTTATTTTTTTCATTCTCATGATTTATGATTTAGAAAGTATTAGAATCGATCGAAATTTCACGTCTGAGTTTTCAACGGATCTCCATGTTTTGAGATCCCTTAAAGCCAATAATCAAGTTTTTGCGATAAGGTCTGTCTGTCTCTCTCTCTGTCTGTCTGTCTGACGCTCTGTCTGTCTGCCGATCTGGCTGTCTGCCACTCTGTCTGTCTGCCCGTCCGTACATAAACACAAGGACTAGCGGAAAAATGAATCGATCAAATCTAGCTTTGGCACACTTCTGTTGGTCTTAAAAGCAAGAACGAGTGTCTTAACCACCTTTATTGAAAGACGGTTCTGGATTTATTCATCGAGAATGCTATGCGAAAATCGAATCTTCCAATTGTACGCAAAAATACTTCAGATACGTGAAAAAAAATGAAGAGATAAATTGTAGCTTTTTGATATATCTACAATTTTGTTTTAATAATTTTTTTATAAGACTTGTCTTGTTGGGTTCACGCATCGAAAATGCTATGAATAAGTTCAAAATTCTAATTTTAAGACAAAAGACGACAGATACGTAAAAAAATTAAAAGAAGAATTGTAACTTTTCAAAATACTTAAAAAAAATTCCGGTAACCATTTTTTGATAGGACTTTCCGTTTTGATTTTTTCTATCGAAAATACTATGAAATTAATCCATAATTCAAAGTTTGAGCGAAGCGACGCGAAATACGGGGAAAACCCTTGAGGAGGAATCATGGCTTTTGAAAAGTACTACAAAATTGATTGTGACCTTTCTTTATTAGGACTTACAAGTTTGGTTTTATTCATCAAAAATTCTACGAAGAAAATCAAATATTCAAATTTTAAGCTAAAGGAAGTGAAATAAGGGAAAAAGTATAAAGTGAACACAAAGCTTTACCAGTTTTTTTATAGGTCTCGAAATTTCCGAAATTCCTATCCTTACCATGATAACGCGAGATATGGATGAAGCTTGAGAAAAGGATTGTAGCTTTTTATTGTCAAGTAGTTTAGAGGATAAATATACATTTAAAAATGCCTTTCGGGTATCGAGCGCAAAGCAGGAGTATCACGCAGGAAATGTGTACCTGAAAGCTTACGGAACATGGAAAAACCATTTAATCTTCAAATATACTAAATTGCATGGAATATTCGAAATATAAAGCTGAATGGAAAAACTAGGATTTAAAAAGTATGTTTTTTCTAAAGTTTTATTAAAGCATTCCAAGTGCAAAGAATATATATGTGTCTGAGCGCGAAGCGCGGAGTTATATTGTAATGCCGCGACGAGAATGAGTCATTTTTGGGATAAAAATTAGAAATTGAATTCTCTACAAATATTTGGTATATATTTTTTTTCGGAAAATGTCCGATTTTGAAGTTTAAGTGTGAATTTTATTCACTTCTACTGATACTTTAAGACACGGAGAGACAAAAGATGGAAAAAGAAACGAGGAAAAGCAGGTTATCTAGTCTTCTTTTACCACCTCTCTAGAGTAGCAGATCGAGCCGTGTACGTAAAGTTACTTATTTAGTACTGAAAGCATTAAAACTTTAAGTATCTCTGGAAATTATGTTTGCGTCATTACAGCAATGCAAGGAATCAACGAAAGCCCGGAAGAACTGTGAATATTTTTCTTCATTATCATTTTGAATTCTTAATTTTGCATAGTAAGTTTTGCATGTACTTAAATCGAAGATAAAACTGCACTGGTCAACAAAATGTGACCTATCTGTCTATTAAATGGGAAGGGTTATCACCGAATTATTATTTGGTGATGAATGCCAATCTGACCTCTATTTTTTACGTGAGGCTTATGGGATTTTTCCCATTTCACATTTTTTTGAAACATTAAAAACCCCACTAGAAAAGGGTGCAGACAATTCTTTCAGCAACGGAGGGTTGCTGTTTTTCATGCATTTTTTAACGCTGAATACAACGATTACATTAATTTTTCGATAGCACGTATACAGCTCTTAATGTAATTGCAAAAAACCTGGATAAAATTCGAAAAAATTAGGCACCATATAAAATAGTTCCAAAATAGACCCGTTGGCGTGAGTGATATGCAGAAAAAAATCGGATTGTTGAATCTACTAGAGGAGCTAGAAGCACAGCTTTTCGTATGAATTTTTCCTAAAATTTGGTCAACCTTACTATCTGAAATGGTTCAGTTCAAGGGTAGCAAAACATTTAGCTAAACAGCAAACAAAATCGGGATGTTTTAGGGGAGAAAGAACGACAATTTTAAGATTCAAATTTCATGGGTTTTCATAACCGGGCGGCATTGGTTAGCGATTAAAATCGACATATAAAGTTTTTGCACAAATAAAAAAATTGCTCCCGAGATATTGGGATGGTAAATAGGAATAAAATATTCTTGATCCAAAAAGATAATTCTGTTCTGAGAATATCAAAAGTGATGATCGCGATGTATTGAAATGACAAACATTTTTAGCTGAAAATCTCATTAAGCAATAACAATTTTCAGGAATATCAATTCTTATCCAGTTCTATACTCTCATTCTTCAGGTTACAATCTACATATTAGATTGAACAATCCACTTTTCTCCGTGTAAATAACAAAGAAACCTCTTTGTATGTAAAGTAGATAATTTTACAGTTCATGCAAAAATATCAGAACCTTCAAGTTTCTGAACAAATGCACATTTTAACCGTTTTTTTCATGACTGGGCTTAATTTGTTGCCACGTAAACTATAAATGTCTTGCGGAGGACTCCTTGACGTCATATTTCTTTAATAGCAAAAAATAGGTAATTATATACACAATTTTTACAGATGAATACACATTATAACATCTCGCTACCGCACAGCACAGTGGATGCAATTACAGATTTATACAGTGCAATTTTACCTTTACTTCTCACATTTTTACTTATTTCAATGGCTCCTAAACACTCGATAACCTTTCTACCCTCATTCATATGCCTAGATATACATATATCTGTCTATATGTTCGTTATTAGTAAATAAACTGCCAAGATGCACGTAATAATCATTTGTGCTATCCTCTGCTCTTCTAAGGCAACAATGAATACTGTTTTCTCATTCCTTGTGCAAGCAAATTAACTTTTTTATTATTTCAGGAGCTAATATAGTAAGAAATCCTTTTAATTCTCACTATTTTTGCAATACCTTATAAGCAGTGATTTCTTTATCTATTACAGAGACGGAAACTCGGAAGACTAATTTAAAGAATTCTTCGTAAAATGCCAGCATAAGAGAGTATAAGCAGGATGATTGGAGGGGCTTCTGCGAGGAATTAAAAAACATTCTGGAAACAGCGAGGCTCCACAAGATCCTAGGGAAAAATCCGAAAGCTCGCCTCGGGCTCATAAGACTCGATAATGGTGAGTTTGCCGAAGACGGAGAAGCAACGCTGAATAACCTGATGGTAGTTTACTTCCCGGGTTTGCAGCGAATTCGAACCGACCAAGAGGAGACAGGCTGGGGCCAAGAGGCGGAAAGAGCCGACTGGAATTTCGCCGCTAAGGTCGGTGATTACAAAAAGTTGAATTGGGCCGTAGGGTCCTTCTGTCCCTTTAAATCACCCGGGGCGGATGGCATTTATCCAGCGCTTTTACAAAAAGGCATGGATTTAGTCATCCCTCCTCTGAGGAAATTATTTAGGGCAAGTATAGCTCTTAAGCACGTGCCATCGGCATGGAAGGATGGCAGAGTAGCCTTCATACCCAAACCAGGGAGGGAGGGTTACACTGCTGCAAAAGATTTCCGACCAATCAGCCTAATGTCTTTTATCCTGAAGACGTTGGAGAAGCTGGTCGAGAGATACATTAGGGATGAGGTTCTCTTGGCCTCTCCGCTGCATAGAGGGCAGTATGCTTTTCAGACAGGCTGCTCGGTACAAACTGCGCTTCATGCTGTTGTGCAAAATTGGAGCAGCAGTTGGAACAAAAGGGGTATGCTGTGGGCGCTTTCTTGGAAAGAGAGGGTGCTTTCAGCAATACTCCTCCATAAGTCATCTGTCGAGAGGCTTTGAGATGTGGCGCGCCGGACCAGCTAGTATGCTGGATAGGAAGCATGCTACGCCGGAGGAGACTAAAAACCAGATGAAGTGAAGGCCTAGTAAGGCGAATAGCTCCACGGGGTTGCCCACAGGGGTGTGTCCTGTCGCCCCTCCTGTGGTGCATTGTAGTGGACGCCCTCCTTCGAAGGCTTAAAAAATAATCTTAGTCAGGGGGGCTCATCTGAAAACGTTGATGGGTCTTACGAGGTCGGCGCTGCGCATCTTAGAGCTCTGATGCGATAGCTCAGGGCTCTGGGTAAATCCGGAAAAGACCAACCTGGTAATTTTCACGAGAAATCATAAAGTGCTGAAAGTTAACGCTTCTGTATTCTATGGTGGGAAGCTAAAGTTTTCAGATTCAGTTAAATATCTGAGAGTAATCCTAGATAGCACGCTGATGTGGGCAAAGCAGCTGGAGACCCAATGCAAGAAGTTTGTAATTACTTTTTGGATGTGCAGAAGAGCCTTTGGGTTGACATGGCTTCTAGGGCCTAAAATGCTTGCATGGCTCTACTCTGCTGTCCTAAAACCAAGGGTCCTACATGCGGCCGTGGTCTGGTGGCCACGGGCGGAACTAAAAACAATGCAGGACAGGGTGCGGAGGTTACAAACGCTAGCATTTAGGGGTTTGACTGGAGTAATGAGGACTAGGCGCACAGCGGCGATATGATTCATGCTCTGTCAAGAACCCTCACATGTTGCGATATCTACTAGTGCAGTACACGCGATGGGCCGCCTGGCAAGAGCAAATAGATGGACTCGGGGGACTAGGCACACAAGCAGGGATTTGCGGAAAGCAAATGGTAATCTGCTCCTCCAAGGTGAAATCTTGTATACAGATGGCTCCAGGGTAGAGGGAGGGTCAGGAGCAGGAATCTATGACAGCAAGAGAGGGAGGGGGATAGGGATCCCACTTGGGCGACATGCTACTATCTTTCAGGCGGAGGTCCTGGCCGTCCATCGCTGTGCTGAAACATTAATAGAAGAAAACGCTGCTGGCAGACAGATTACGATCTGTTCGGACAGCCAAGCGACACTAACTGCAATAGGGAAACCAGACATAACATCAGAACTGGTTTGGGAATTCAAAAATGCATTAAACCAACTTGCAGAAAGAATCAATGTGGCTCTGAAGTAGGGCCCTGGTCACACAGGGATCAAGGGCAACGAAAAGGCGGACCAGTTGACAAAATCTGGCGCAGCGAGTGAATACATAGGACCGGAACCGGTACTGGGAATAGCGTCTTGCTGTGTCGGGATGGCCATTGAAAGCTGGATCCGAACAAAACACCGGGAATACTGGGAACAAATCCAAGGTTTCCGTCAGGCGAATTCCATCCTAGCTTATACCTATTGGATGGACAGAGCCAGGGAAATCTTGGGTTCACCCAAGAACTTTATATTACACTACAAGGGCAGGAAGTTGAAAATTCCTGCACTACGCGCAATGATGCCCGAGACAAAGCCGAGGTCATTATGTCGCGCAGTTCAGGGCTTTTCAACTTCCTGCCCTTGTGGTGTATACTATTTTTCTTTATAGCCGGTCGAAAGTACGTTTACTAATTACATTTTTCATTATTGTAAACAATACAGGAGACAGCCCGTTGTGCGGTTATGTTTAACATTTGTTGCTCGCTTCAGCGCCTCTTTCGGATACTCAGAAATTAACTTCTCTTCATAGCCGTTTGAAAGTACGTTTACTAATTACATTTTCAATTAGTATAAACAATACAACCACGTTCCAGCAGACAGCCCGTTGCGATGCATGTTTTTGATGCCTGCCCCCGACATTTGCAAGCACGAGCGGAGCGAGTGTTGCTGGTCGGGGGGGGGGGGGGGGTCGAGCATTAAATACATATAAAAAGCCACATAAAAACACTGAAAGACAAATAAAAACACTGATAAATTCCAAGCAAGCAGCTTTGAGGTTATACGTAAAAACAAGAATGACAGCGATTAGCGACTCTACTGGCTTGGGTTTCAGTGATGCGCGGAATTCAAAATGGGTATTAAAAATAATTTTTGCAATTGAAATCAATAATATCATAACATTCACAGAAATGTATATAAATTGTATTTATTGATATTTTGTCTGTGAAATCTAAGTTAGTTTTTGGAATTCAATGAAAATAAACTATTACTTAGAAAATATATGTTATAAATTTTTTTCTCGACTTGAATCAAAAGTTATACTTTGAACTCCGCGCCAACTGTGGGCAACCGGCGCGCGACCCTAACGCAAGCGCAGTAGTAGCTCAAGGCGCCCACATTCGCATCACTGATCGGTGTGCGCGATAAATTTGTTGCTCCCGCTGTTGCAGAGGAAGTGCATGTAATCTTACCAATGCACAAATCTTAGACTTTCTGCCTTAAAATTGATGCTGAAAGTACGTACTTTCGACCGAGGTATGAAGAAAAGATATAAGGGCAGTGGTACGGATCCTAACTATAATATGCGCAAAATGGAGTATAACCCCAGATAGAGTGTAGAAGACAGAGTGCAGGAAATGCGGCAGGGATGTCAAAACATGCCGGCATGTATTATGTCAGTGCCCGGCATTAGCTAGGCTCAGGCAACAAACCCTCGGGGCTCATTGTATGGGACCTGAGGAATTACAACGCGATCACTAGTCGACATACTAGGCTTCATCAAGAGGTCTTGGGTCGACTGCTCAGAGCGAATAGGTAAGGGTGTGGCACAATAAGCTTCATAGCTTGAGCGCCAGGGGAACTCTTTATAGGCTTCCCGCCCATTTTTAAACTCACTATCTAAGTAACTGAGTAACTAGTCATTTCACATCGAAAACTCAGAATGTTCTACGTAAAGACGTTAAAGTAAAAAAAGTTGTGCTTTGCAGACTGAAAAATGTAAAAAAAAATGGAATTTCGAGCACAATTAAGCAGAGTCAAGTTTAGAGCATTTTTTTACACAAGAGGCAATGTGAAAAACTTGCAAAAAGCATGAACATGGAGAAATAATACAAGTTCTTGCTTGAAATGACAAAAATGTACAACTATCCTATCTGCAGTTCTAATGAAGATATTAAAGCGATTCAAACTCCAGACGGTAACGATTAGGCTCTGTAATTATTTCCAATCTCCCGGAAGGATATGATTTTTTTTCGTGAAAATCGTGATGTTTTTAGACATTTTTTTTCGTTGAAAAGCAAGTGTCAGAAAACAGCGGGGATGCCTTTTTTTCCTGCCGACCCGTGGTGCCTTTCTTCAAACCGTGCTTTTGAACTCTTGCCCAGACATTGACACTTCCTCCGACCAGTGCCGTATCTCATTAAGTGAAGTCCCCCGGATCTTGTTTTGCATTTTTGTCCAGTATTTGATGTTCATAACATAAAATTATGGTAGTTTTTCTAAAAATTTTAAAAGTCTATTTTCTCAAAGACCCCACGCTTATATGTTTTGCCAATCTTTTTTTGAATTTGTACTCTCATAAGGAAGACATCTTATGAGATTTATCTAGACTTCATTACTTTATAAGTCTTCAGCAAGAAGAATTTTGTTTTTAGAAAATCGAATGTTCTAATTTTTCTCGCAAACAACGACAGATGCGAAAAAGACGTTAAAATAGAAGTTCGCAGGTCTAAAAAAGTTATACGAAAAATATTTATTTCACTTTTGCAATATCTTCCACAGTTTACGAGAATAATTCGGAAATTACATATTTAGAGGAAAGGAAACTCCTGGCCTCAAAAAGTGGTTTATCCCGCAATAAACTGCTTGCAGCCTACCTTCTGTCAGCAGAAACGTTCTGAAAATATTGGGAAGCTTATAAAAGGTTAATAAAGAAATTATTAACAGTATGATAAACCACATCCAAATTTATGTGCACACTTTTACATCTGTTCTGTATTTTATAAGAAAGTCACAAACAAGTTTGGAAACAAAGTTTTTTTGGAACTGAAGATAGTATTATGCAGCCAGATTTATGCGCCAGATTTTGTCAACTGATCCGCCTTTTCGTTGCCCTTGATCCCTGTGTGACCAGGGCCCTACTTCAGAGCCATATTGTTTCTTTCTGCAAGTTGGTTCAATGCATTTCTGAATTCCCAAACCAGTTCTGATGTTATGTCTGGTTTTCCTATTGCAGTAGTATATACATTTGCAGTTCCAAGCAACAATTTGTATTATTTCTCCAATTTGTTAACTGAAATTTGTTCATAAATATTTTCTCTATATTCATGAATTTTTTCAAAATTTTCACATTGCCTGTTATATAACAAAAATGCTCTGAACTTGAGTCTCCTTAAATGTGCCAGAAATTCCTTACTTTTTAAAACATTTTTCAGTCTCCAAAGCATAACATTTTTTCACAATAATGTTTTCAAGCTTGTTTACGTAGAACACTTTGAGCATTCAAATGACTATTTGCTCATTATGCTAGCATTTTTTCAGCTTAGCTGTTAGACTGTTAGCTGTTAGGCTGTTAGGCTTCAGAGCCACCTGCCTACAACTTTCTGGACAATAGTTAAGCGTTTGTTTAACATATATGCAATTTTAACTATATAGCTCACAATTCAGACTTTGTAAATTGAAAACTTGTATAATTTAACTATTGGAAGTTTCACCACTCACGAAATGAAAGTGTTTAATTGCTCAATTTATAATTTTAAAAGAGGGATACAATGATGTTTACATTTTGGAGTACAAACCAGCAGAATTGAACAATTAAAATTTTAAGGCTTTGAATTCTCACAATTTAAAATAAAAACAATTTATCAATTACAGATTTTGTAAGAATGTTTTATACATTTCCAGAACTAAACTGGAGCTGTTTGAACCAGAAGACATTCAGTTGATGAAATATCTAAATTAAATGATTTTAACTTTAAATTTGTAAACCTTCAAATATATGCAAGGCAAATCTGTTACATTCAAAATATAAATCGTAAACAATGTCTCTAAATCAGTGGCGTACATCTAGTCACTTGAATCAGGAAAAATTAACTGGAATTTCAATAAATAGACACTAATTTAATTGATGTACTTATGCATGTTCCTAGAAACATTACATGCAGCAAATTTTAAGTTTTATGAAATTAAAAATGGAGCGATATATCTTAGACTCTGAAAGATGTGAGGATTGCTTATATTAGGCGCGTGCAGAGTATTTCTCAAGTCGGGTTGACACCACCATTGAGAAGCCCAATTTAAAATTTCGAGTATGTGCACTCAAAAAATTTGTTTCTAAAATCAAAGAAATATTTCCTTGATATGTGGTCATAGAAAGGATTTCTAAAATAAAATAAAAACTTGCTTTGAATTAAAGAATAATATTTGTTTTATTCAGATACATTTTCAGTGATTTCAATCATTTAGACGCAAAATCAGTTTTTTTAATTGAAAGAAAGTTGTTTCAAACTGAATGAATATTATTAAATCTGGAGAAAAGTTTTTTCATTTTAATCATTCATTGTTTGATTCTAAGAACTAGTTTCCTGCGTGAATCTGGAAACAGTTATATAAGATCAGAAAACTGCATTTCCTGAGTTAAATAAATTTTTATGTTTACATTTTGACACTATTTCCCAGTACGTGACCGATTGAAATTCCCTAGTGAGAAATATGGCTAATTTGTGGCAGTGCGCATGCGCCACTCACTATCAGCAACTAGGTGGGAATCAGGCATTATCGTCTTTCTTTACATGCACGGAATATCGTGAATATCTTACATATGTTACAAAAAATATTTTGTTTGTTTCTAGTCGGGTATTTTATATAGGGAATAACATTTTCAATAAAAATAAAAAATATTGCAAATTTCTCCGTGTATTTATTTTTCGTTCAAATAACGTCAAAATCTAACAACATATGCATACATTGAAAAAAAGTGGGAGGGGTAAAATTTTACGGAAAACTTCGTTGCGTAATTTCTGAATGGCCCGAATAAAAAATGAACATTGTACATTTAAATATATAAAAGACAAAACTGTAAAATTAAAAAACTATAAATCGAAAACCATATCTCTGAATTTGAATTAGTAGCGTACTTACAGTTACTTGAATCAGTAAAAATTAACTGACATTTCATTAAATAGACACTGATTTAATTGATTTATTTATATATGTTCCTAGAAATATTATGTACAGCAAATGTACAATGTACAATGTTGTCCTCATTTTCCTTAATTCATCAGTTGTACATGGTCTATGTTTATATGGCATACATTACAAAACTATTCTGATAATATCCTAGAACGAGGTAATGATTGTTGTTTTTCCTTAAAATCTACATCGGACAAATTCATTTTTTAGAAAACAACTTAATATCTTAAGATCTTCATCATAACTTAATATCTATGGAAGTATGCTTTTAAGATAATATCCTGCACGCTCTATAAAAAACTGTACAACGTTGGTTTGTGAAGATATCCTGCTAAACTAGAATATAACATTAAGTAATTATCGTTATTCCTAGTAACAAGAAACCGAGTGGAAAATTTAGATCGGTCTGAGGCCTTGTTGAATCCGCAATCATAGCGATAAGTTTCCAATAGCCTCCGATTCACGGTGGTTCAGAATTTAACTATAAATATATTTAGTAACCATATATATATGGGTGTCCACGTGAAAAAGGGCCTTATACATATTTTTTTCGGGTTTGACTTGATGATAATGCTAGGCCCGTCACTGAATCATTTGGCACTATAATCATGTCTCAAAAGCAATTAGAAGTGGGTATATTTCATGTTCGAAGAAAAAGTATCACACCTCCGCTTATGTCACTTGCCAACTTGAGATACGTTTTTCTCGAAAAGCGCTTTCTCGAAATTCTAACTTCAAAAATTCTCTTGTGAGTCGTTTTTCAACCTACAGGGATTCTTTGGCCTGAAATGCCGGGAATTTATTCGGCTATATGACTATACGTAACTCCATACCAATCATAAGGGTCTTTTTCATGCGGACGCCCACATATTCTACAAATGCCCTATACATTTTTTTCAGAATTAAAATCCCCAAATGAATCGGAAGATTCGATATATGTACAATAAAATATGGATTGGTGATTTAAAACTTCTAAATCGTATTTTCGATTCAGATGTCTGATGCTTAGTAGCAGAAGACCTCTGATTACATAATGAGCAATATACATATGCACGTGAATTTTAGCTTTACTCAATCTTAGTCTAGTTAGGTACATATCTGCACTTTTAGCGTACATTTCCTACTTACTCGAAACATAAATAAAGTTCTGTACTAATCTTATTACTTAAGAGCATGCGAAAATAAAGAAGGTACATTGTGCGATTTAAAAACCAGCCAAGGAAAATTAGCTTTGAATCTCGGCCTCAATTTGTTGCAGCAAATCTGGATCTGAAAAAAATAAAAGTAAATAAAAATTAATTCACGTTTGACAATGGTAAAAGTGTGAGAATATTTTTATTTTAGCTATGCATTATAGCGGCGTACGCTATTCCCGATTCGCTACCCGGGTAAAATATTTGTTCCTGATTTTGTCTTTAATCTCTTCAATATGTCTTGAATAAGTCTTTAAGGCCATAATGCCTGGTTCCGTCTCACGATCTCGACATTGGAGATATACAGACTTCTCTTGCATTTATGGCTGTAGCTGTACCAAGACAAAACCAGATGAACTTGTCTTGATATACGGAAAGATAATTCATGTCTTGGTTTGATTACTGCCGTCAAAGCCTGTCATTTTCAGGTAGATTCCCAAATAAAAATAATTCGACTTTACCCTTTAAGGGGCATTATTTATGAAGTGAAAATACCTAAAATTCGAAAGTATTCGGATCATGTTCAAATTCACATATATTATAGTGCTATTGGTCCTTAAGTCATGGTGTAAATTTTAATGCCTCAGAGCAAAGAGTTGCCTAATTGCAGGGGCCCAAATTTTCAGCTTTTGGCTATGCACGCCGAAGTTCAAGTGTGAATAAATCAGCTTGGACTTCTTCGATTTTAAAATATATGGGTGGTTTGAAAAGCTCTTTTTATGCACTTTAATATAATTGTATTTAATTTTTGTTCAATAAAAATTTAGCCTTGATTTATCAAAATTAAAGATTAAAATCGATTTTTGAAAAATTCTGACATCATCGTTTTTTTTAATAGTCTTTAAGAAACGTAGAATTCTGACTCTTCAAAACCCTGCTTTGAGCAAAATGGGGAAACTTTTCGTTTTGAAGAAATAGGCGTTTATATAAGATAGAACACCATGACTTAAGGATCAAAGGTATTTTAATGTCACTTCATAAATAATGCCCCTTAAATTTTAAAGAATATTCATATGCTTTCTCTTCATGCTATTTGTTTTGTATTTAATAATAATTTTATTTAAATGCAATAATTATGTTCTTCGGATAGCGAATCTAAAAATTTTGTCCATCCCTTCCTATATCCAACAGTTCACTAGATACTTGTAGAAAATAAGCGTTTTAATCTTTTTACGGAAAATTGTATATGCCTGTAGGTCTTGAGATTGACCGGTTCCGAATTTTGAGTCAGCAAATTATTTATTACAAAATTACAAGTTTTATCAGTTGTAAAATTCCAATCCTTAGGAGATGCCAACTGTTTGGTCTCAACCTAGCTACGTAATTCCTGAAAATGGCAGGCCCTGCCGCCGGTGGGATCCATAGTTTATAGAGGTCCGAGTATAATAGACAGTAAAATTTACAAACGAAAACTTTTATAATTTTGACTCTGGCTAATGTTGGAGCCATATATTGGTGATATAATTTTTTCAAGAGAAATTCGGTATATTTATCAAGACTTACAACTGTGACTTCTAAGTCTTGCCCCAGGTTGCCAGCGACACATAGTCGCCTTGAAGACGAACTCAAAACGAACCAAATCCAACTCAAGACGCAATATCTTTACGCGGGTTGGGACCAAACAGTTAAAACTTCACGAAGGATTAGAATTTTACAGCCAATAAAACTTGTAATTTTGTAATAACTGATTTTTAGATTAAAAATTTGGAACTTATTGATTCCAACAACTACAGGCATATAAAATGACCCTCGGAAGGACCAAGGGTACAAAATCGCTTCCAAATATTGCGAAATCAACATTTCACAAGAGAATGTTGCGATATCACTAAGTTTGGCCAAATACTATTAATGAATGCAATAACATTTGTATCATTACTATGATATAATATTTAAATTTTTCATGCCCTTGAAGTAACATATCTTTAATTTTTGAAGACTAATAAGTGCACGGGTTGCGATGTATTGAGCACGATAATGACCGGCCTGCCAAATGTGCATTTTCAAAACATTTTTGTGGTCACAAATGTGTAATACATATTATTACTGAAGATATGTTACTTGACGGACAATAATAACTTGAATATTATAATATAGTAATGATAAAAATTTTGTTTCATTCATTAATAGTACTTGGCGAATCTTAGTGATATTTGGCCGAGATGTTGTACCCTCGTTTCTTTCGAGGTTAATTTTTGAAACAAATTGTACATGCTCTTTTATTGTTCATTATTTCATATTCAATTTATTCATGACGTACAGAACATTATCATTTGTAATTCGAGATAGATTTTACATGTTTTTTTACTGTTTATTTCTTTTTCAATTCACTGTGCCAATTTCCGCCAGACTAGACCGTCTTGACAGCGCCACATCAGCGATCAGGGCGGTCTATTTGGGTCCCGACTAGTTTTTTGTTTTATTCAGATACATTTTCAGTGATTTCAATCATTTAGACGCAAAATCAGTTTTTTTAATTGAAAGAAAGTTGTTTCAAACTGAATGAATATTATTAAATCTGGAGAAAAGTTTTTTCATTTTAATCATTCATTGTTTGATTCTAAGAACTAGTCACCAATTCAATTTATTGGTATATACTTATATATATATAAGTATATTTGTATATATAATATATATATATTTATATACAGACATAACATCAGAACTGGTTTGGGAATTCAGAAATGCATTAAACCAACTTGCAGAAAGAAACAATATGGCTCTGAAGTAGGGCCCTGGTCACACAGGGATCAAGGGCAACGAAAAGGCGGACCAGTTGACAAAATCTGGCGCATAAATCTGGCTGCATAATACTATCTTCAGTTCTAATGAAGGTATTAAAGCGATTCAAACTTAAATATATATATATATATATATAATATATAAACTTAATATATATCGTTGTATATATATATATATATAGGTATATTGGTATATATTTATACCATAATGGTAATTCATCACTGAATTACTTGTCTAAATACGGAACGCATATACGGTCGAACGCCGACATTTACGAGCTTCGTGGTGAACCTTCCCTGATAGGAGTGTGACTAAACGGCGTACAGGTGTTACAAGAAAGAAATATAGTTTTAGGGCGATAATATTCCAAAAAATAATACGGCTAATAATTCACGTAGAAATACACGTGGAAATGTACATAAATTCATCCAAGAAGATAGGATTTCGCATGAAATTGCAGCGGTATTTTAAAATAGTTCATGTCGAATTTCACGTATAAATTTATGAGATGTCTCCCATATCTTGAAACGCTAAAAAGCCTCCCTAGACGTAGGAATAAGATATCTTGATAAACCACGTGGGATATTTAAAATGGGAAAATCACATCCATCTTTATACTCGTGGCGTCTCAAAAACTACAGTATATGCGCAAGAGTTCCCAATCGTTCTTCTCGAAAACCTCGCAATACTCGGCATGGAGTAATCTAGGTTTTACACAAGCTTTTCTTATAGTTGGAAGTGAAAAACTAGCATGCCAGATATATTTGCGCGCATTCGAAGATACAAAATGTATCTCTAGGAACATTGGTTTCACTTCCAGGGATATGAAAATTAAGCCTCTTTGAAAATCGCCTTTTTTCACACCGGCATCATAAATGCGATTTTAGGTACTGCGAACGATAACTAAAATAGCACTTTTTAGAATGAGCCGTAAAATTTTCACTCAGGGCATTAAGGGTATCTAGGGTATTTATTTATGGTATTTAAAATATTTTAGTATCGACTTCTTACCCCACGCACATTACCAGACTCCCTCTTTGGACCCTCTCGGGTTTTTAGATTATAACTCTATGCAACCTATTTGCACTTATGATTGACTGGTGTGATAAAAAATAGCATGTTACACTTCGCCCCTAAGTGACACTTTGCCCTGTGTAAATTTCCGTACTAGTCTCGTCCCGGCTACGCCTCGACTCCGACTCGTACTCATTTTATACTCATTTTATACAAAATATTCAATGTTTCCTCTGTCATATAGATGGAGAGTCTATATTATTACATAATTATACGCAGCTGTCTCATATGCGATCACTAAATTGCTTTTAACAAATGTACGTACTTATTCCGAGGACGCTATCTGCGAGCAACCATCAGAGAATCGCGTGAGCATCTCATGAGGTTCGCAGAGGTAAGAGTTGAAGAAGACGCGCAAAAGGAAGTAGTATAAGAGAAAGAAGATGCAGCAGAAAAAGAGGAACAAGCAGCGGCAGCAAGCAGAGAAGCAGTCAGTGGAGTCATAAATCGTACACCTTGCGAGGCAGACGTCGAGGAGATAGGAACGTGGCTTCCGGCACGTGGTGGGTTCTCCAGGCCCGCCTCCCACCATTACTACTTCTTGCGCTTCTAAGAACTTAATCGCCCTTTCCATGTTCTCGTCGCGGAGATTCCACTGTCTTCGTTACCACCAGTGCCTCCTTTAATTAGTATCGCCGTTACTACGACCTCTAATCACTACTGAATCCAGTATTGGCGCTATTTTACTGATATCACTGCGTAGCCGTTCTCACGCTCTCCTTAGTTCTAGGAGCAGTTAAATCGTTTATAAGAGTTTAAGTACATCGGTACTTTTTCTGATCTTGGGATTCTCTCGTTTCCTGCGTCGTAACTCAAGAAGGGGCGATGTATCAAGCGAGAGGTAGAGTTTGTTCCACGAGGACTCAAGGCGACATATTAGGTAGAAGAAGAAAAACTATGCTCCAAGTATGTTTTGTGATTAGGAATTTTTAGGAATAATGAAAATAGAAGGAGTAGATTATTTTTTCTTAATATAATAATGGTCATGCCTACAGGTTTTGGGGAAAAAAGTGTTGCTGAATTTATATCTCGTGGAAAACTAATCTACAGCGAATTTGAGCCAGACTTAACTGCCGAGGCAATAGGAGGAACATATTTGTTATTAGAGTGTTAATATCTTAATTTGTATTATTTTACATACCCTGCGAATTTTTTCAACTTTTAAAAAAATTTTATTATTGACACTTAGAAACCGCTATTTTATTCAGTTCTTTTTGCAATCTGATTGTACCTGCAATCTGATTGTCATCTGCGATTTACGCATGGTAATTTTACTTGGGGTGGAAGTGAGAAACAGAATAAAAAATAATTTTCCCTATTCTCGAAAATAATTGAAACTGGATAAAGTTTTTGGAAATCGCTGTAAACTGAATTTTGTAAATATCTTTTATGAAGCTGAAAAGGTTTTTTTTCCCTCGATTCTCCAGTGCCTACTATTAGGAAATAAATATCTGAAAAAATATATATGTAAGAATGTCTTAGCAGTAGTCAAATTGTTACTAATTTTATTAGTATAGGGACAAATTCCTTACTAATTAGATTTTAGTAACGATTTTATGTCTCAGGTATAGTGAGGAAAAAAAAATCTGTAGACAAATTGATATTCAGAAGCTTTTCAACCAATTTAAGCATTTTTTAAATCAATGCTCATAAAGCTCCGCATAAATCTGTCTGGGCCGATTTCGAAACAAGTTTTTCATTTATTTTTTTTATCCAATAATAAAAATGAAAAATGAATTATTTTTTTAGAAGAGTACCGGTTTTCGAGAAATACTTGGATTAAACTCAAAATACCTAGAATCAATGAAGCAACCATCCAGAAGAGTTTTCTAATAGCTTAGCAATTGTTTACAAAGTTTATTGCAAATTAAATGAAAATGAATTCATGAGGATTTGCAGTGATTCATTAATTGATTTGCACTAAATTTGAACAATTTAAAGACAAAAATCGTTTTTTAATAGAATTCACGAATAAATAATAAATAAAAAATATAATTCATGGCCAACGGCCATGCCACGCTAAACAAACTAGTTCTCATCAGATCACTGCAGTTAAGCAGCGTTGGGCGCGGTTAGTACTTGGATGGGTGACCATTCGAGAATACTGTGTGCTGTTGGCATATTATGGGTGTGGTGAGCCCAAACTTGTAGTTATTTATAACTACAAAAAAACTATCCACCTAGAAACACTACCCGAATCGGGTAGTGTCACGCCTACCCTGAAAGGGAAATGGCTTAATGGTATACATACACGAAATATAATAAATACTTTGTTATTTTATTAACAAGTTTGATAAACAATTATGCACAGCATATATTTATCATTATATAAATCATGTTTCTTCCACTAAATCAGATTATGTCATTCAATATTAATTTAAAGTTTTTTAAACAAATTTAATTAACAAATGAACTGTCTGGCTATTTTTGAAATAAAAACTTGTGGTTTTCAACGTAATTAAATGTAAATAACTAACTTATAGACTTGGATTTTTCAAAGTGACCAAATCATAACAAATAATTTTCAACCTTTTTTTTTTAGAAACCTTGGTGACGATCCACTAGGTTCTTGTCATTAATAATTTTATAGACAAATTTTTCTTCTCTTATACATTTGTAAACAAATAATTCCACTTTTTTGTAGAATACATTGACAATTGCTTAGACATAACTTCTTGCTATGATTTAATATCAAACGATGATTCGTTAACCAAATTATCAGATTTTGTACTGCTGGGCAGACACATTACGCAAACCAAATACTTTCTAGAAGCATTGCCTTAGCTTCAGAAAGCAATCGTCTTTCTGCCTTTATGAAATCTGTTCTGAAAGTCGTAATGTAAAGATTAGCGCAGAATAAGAGGTAATTCAGTAAATCAGTATTTGTGTCAATACGAGTGCTTTTTCTAGTATTGTTTTCCCTGCATCTTTTCTTTATTCTTAGCTTCCTGTGCTTCTTCTGATGATTGAACGTTGCTCAATTTGTTGACAGATTTCTCTTTTTATGAGTTCTTTTCTGGTATAGCGAACGTCTTTATCTGCTCATCTGTTTCGAATGTCCAGGTTTTAATTAGCAACCAATAGCTAATATTCAGTACACATTCTATTAGTCTAATCCATAAATAAGAAACTTGTAATCTGAACTTAAACGCTTCTTTAATTTCTCCTCTTTTCAGTACTCGCATTAAATTATTCACATCACTTGGTATTGCATGGCAGATACTACAATTCGCGGCAGATGATGTTCCATTGAGATGTTAGCATAATTTGGCATCAATCATTGTGCCAATTATTTTGTGTTCTACAAAATAAACAAAACCATCAATTTCGACTTTGCTTGGTTTCAGTCTTTTGATTCGCTTGTGAATATTTCCAAATTCAAATAAAATTTTTTATTTGGTTTCTTTAGCATACTCGAACATTATCGGAACACATTTTTTTGGCGAACAAGTTCGAGGATTTTTACAAGCTAGTAGCGATAATGGATCTTTTGAGTATTCAAGACTAAGAGGAACCAAGGACATCAGAAAGAAACTTTCATCAGAATTTTCAGAATCTTCGAAAAGTGTTTTTTAAGGGTTAAATCCGGACATGCCATCACCGACATGTTTTGATATCAATTTTGAATGCTTCACATTTCCAGGTTTTACCTTTTTAACTTTTAGCAGTCTCGCAGCAGTATAATCTTAACGGTGTTGGAACCGAATGGTGGCTACTGTTTTAGAAATATTGAATTTTTGTCTTTTAAGAAATTCCTCAAACGATCGCACTTATGTTTTTTCAATTTTAAATCAACAAAACGTGCATGAACCTTATCATTAGTGAATGGAATTGCCTTTTCACTTTTAACTGCTGATTCAACATTCAGCATTCATTCATTCATTCATTGTATTCACAGTGTTGTTATGCAAAGTCTATAAATTAGTAAATGAATCAGCTTCATATCCATAAATTGACAGTTTAATTGTCTCAATTCTTCTTTTCTTAGTTTGGCCAGAGCATTCTTCGAAGCTCTTTGTTTTCCAAACATTTGAGGAAGAGGCCTCTGATGGTGCTGAAATGTTTTATTCTGAACACGTTTGATCTTGCTCAAGAAACATAAAATCTCCTTTTTGTTGACTTGAAAAATATTACTGCCATTTTGTGGAAAATGCTAGCATAGTAAGGCGAGTAAGGTTAACACGAATAATATCTTTGGAAACTTTTAGAAGGATTATAGGGTAAACGTATCGATAGTCGGACAAATAGCGTTAGCCTCATATTTAAATCGTTGTAGCCACTTATTTTTAATATTTTTCTAACAAATATTCACATTTTTGGACTCTATTTATTTATAAAGTTATTTCTGCTATCTATTTTCAAGTCAAATTCTATTTTCAAAGAAAAAAAGGTTTTCTGGAAAAGTCTAAGAAAACACCGGTGGTCAAACAAGGTTTTTAGTGGTCGGATAATATGTGTTCTAGTAGTCGGACAGTATTTTTATGTACAAATTTCTATTTAAAGCGAATGGGCTCAATGATACACTACTTTAACATACTTAAAGTAAAAATATTTGATAAAAAAACTCGTTTCAAATCAAGTAAGTGAAGTTTTAGAAAAAAAATGGACAGAGAAGTAAAATTGTATCTATTTCGTTAGGGAGGTTGGAATTTCAAGACAATGATTATAATATCACTCTTATAAACGGACACTTCTCACGACGTAAAATATTACAAATAATGTTATTTCAATCCGCAATCAAAAATTCAGTTATTTGTCTCCATATATCGACGTTTGGCAACAAAATTTCACGAGAGTCAAATTGATGTACACGGAGAAAAATGGAAGATCAGCCTGGCCATCTTGATGTACTGACTGACTATATTTTGAGGTCAATTATATGGCTAAAATGACTATCTCTAGAAGGTTCAAACAAGAGGTTCAAATCCATCACCTTAAAGAGTCGACTTGATCATCTCGGACAGTCGACTCGCCCATCACAGAGAGCAGGGATAATGCTGGCATCGTAGCAGTCCAGCAAGTAATCCTTGCTGGTTAAAAAAAAGAAGACGCAAAAACGGCTCGGGTTAAAATTGTTTAGTCAACATTACACCAGAGTCTCACTATTTGAACGCGCGATCGCACGCATTATATGAATTCCTAGAATTGCTGGTCCACGCAGTTTCTCAGGGGGCAGGGCGAGAGACGGTTGCGACTCCGCCTCTGAAGGGACGCATGCACTATACTACTCAGTCAAGTAGATTGCGCAATATTTTGGAAACGGTTCAGGCGGCCCTGGCTGTTTACGTTACGCTGTACACGCTATATGAACAAGGCTATTTTCAGGCAACCCACGAGATTGTTCATCTATCGAGTCTCTGGTGTAATTATTTTAATTTTTATGTTTTTATCTTTACTGTCGAGGGGTTAACAACTCGTGAAGGCAGGTGTACACCTTCGCTGAAGTCACAGGCGTGAAATCACTTGAATTTACATGAAGTCACTGAAATCACTTGAAGTCAGTGTACACTCCATCGGTCGAGTTGTGAACCCCTCGTTTGGTGTAGAAAAAACTGCAATTATTATTCAAATCTAATTCTAATTAACGGGCGGATTTTATTCTTTTAAACGATTCTTCAGTACTATGCTTGCTTGGTTTTTATTGAAATCAAAAGTATTAGTGAAACAATTTTTCACAAAAATAATAACTAAATTATTCCTTAAGATTTTTCTTAACATAAGAACGAACCAAAGAGAGTTTTAAGGAAATTGTTATCTACAATATAAGCTAAAAATCTTTTGCTCAAAATCTAAGTGACTTTTCTTAAACAGTTGCGTAATAGTTATTATGTTACAGTACAATAACGATTAAGTAATAATGCGAATTCTACTAAAAACAACAAAAACCTCTGAATATTAATTAATCTTCAGATTTCTGATTTGAAAAATTTTTAATAAAAAAATGCAAATTTACGGGAATTGCATTGTGCGCATAGAAATTAAAAAAAAATTTTCTTCATTTTACTACTTTTCTGTATAGTAGCTTGTAGATTTTCATTAAAAATGTTAGCCGGAATTTGCATTTAGCATAAAAAAATGTTTTAACTTATCATATATTTATATTGGGAAGTAAAGGAAAATGGCTCTTAATAATATTATGAAGAAAAGTACCAGTTGCATTTTCTAATTGAGAAATTCAGGCATTTTGTAGAATTTCAATAAAATTTCAAAAAATAATATAGACTTTAGTGGCTCAAATATGAAAAATAAAAGAATGATTTTATGTACTCATTTTTAATTGAAAGAACTTACCATTCCTACTCTCTTCTATGTACAGACTAGTTCTTTGGGAGCGTCTACTATTGGTACCATATCTGACCCTTGGTTCGACTCTTTGAGCCGCAACATAAGTCGGTGTTGTAAAGTCGTCTGGACCTTCCCGTAAGGGTGCCATTCTTCTTTTGCGGCAAACTGTTAGACCGATGACCACTCCAATACCAACCAGAATCAAAGATGAAGTACCTTTAATCAAAAAGTTGCAAACATTAAACAGAAATTAAACAAAAATAGTTTTAAGTGCTTCTAGATATTATTAGGAAATAGACACGTGCATGTAAGATACTTGTGGTTAGATTACAAATATAAGGGCAGGTTTCCATTTGGCCTTTCAGGTTCGAAGTTATCTGAATAAAAAATGAACTGATAGCCGTTAAAATTGAATGTCAATATTTTATTAGTTGCAGTCATACAGGTTTGAACTCTCAATTTTGAGATTCTCATAATTTATGATTGTGAAAGTGTTCGAATCGTCCGAAATTTCACAGCTCGTTTTTCTAAAGAGTCACCACGTTTAAAGATCCGCTGAAGACGGAAATCAAATCGGGCTTTGGCACACTTTTTTGGGCCCTGAAAGGAAGAACGAGTTAGTTAACCAGCCTTTCTTGACCAACGGTTCTGGTTTCATCCATTGAAAATGATATGCAAAAATTAAAAGTTCCAATTTTGCGCAAAACGACGTGAGATACGTAAAGAAGCCTTAAACAAGAATTGTAGCTTTTTGAAATATCTAGGAATGCTTTTCTAAACATTTTTTGATAGAACTGGTCTTTTTAATTTTACGCACCGAAAATACTTTTGTTCAGACGCCAACCATATTTCCGTCGGATCTACGAGGTACATTCATTTTCTCTTTTGATTCTTATGTAAAATGATCTCCAGAATCCAAAAAACTTATGTGTCTCTGGCAAATGTGGCGTTCTCGAGACATTCGCAATGAATTATTTTTTTATAAATGTAAAATTTAACATTGAACATGTAAAATTCGTGAAATTTTTTTCTATCTTAGAAAAACTCAAGAGAAGCAATATTCGTTACAGCATGTTTTCGCTCTGACGAACATTTATATCACAAAATAAAATAACGTGTAAAATCAGTGAACAAAATATGTTTGTCTAGAACCTAATAAGTATTTCATATATGACAAAAAGGTAGCTTAAAACACATTTTTGATGTGAAACACTTATCCCCTACAGTTAATAATTCTCAAGATAACAGAGTTTTTGAGAGGAGTCATTTTACCGCGATGCAACAAATAGTCATTTTTCGTGGAGCAAATTAGTTGTACAAACAAAGTTTCTGCAAGAAATTAGCCTTAAGTATGTAAGGAATAGAAGTGTATTCAAAATTATCGATAAATCATTTAAGTTTATGCGGAATGGAAATGAATTGAAAGGGAAGGAAATTAAATGTAAAGGGAGTGAAAAAAATGAATTCAGTCATACTATTTATTTTTTGTACTTCTTATTCTTTAAAAAGTTATTTATGAGAAGTTGTAGGCTCCGGAAGCTACGATCATGGTTCTTTAAGAGCAACCAATCCCGACGCAACTGGAACGTGTACGTCATCCGCTTCTGCTCCTTCTGTCCTAGAAGGTAAGCAAGAGCGGGAAATTTACGCGAGATAACATCGGGCAACACTGTTCCTTGGAGTCAGGTCTCTAGCCTCGGATGATCTTACGCGGCAGACGGGACAGTTGGAGATGAAGTTTCACCTCTGGATACTTTTTTAGAGCTACCAATCTTTGTAGAATGTTATGAGGAACAGTGTTGACGGACCAGATGAAGTGATCCCAGAAGAACAGCCTTTTGCATCCGGTTCGCGATGGAATGAGCCTGACGCTGGCAAGCCGGAATTTGTTGAGTTGGCTAATAAATGAAGCTTTCATACCTCCAAGACAGCCGATTATGAGAACTACAAGATGGACTTTTTGAAGCCTTGGTAGAGCCTGCTCAGCTCGAAAAGAAGTGCTTGATATTTCTCCCGTTTTTCTTCCTCCTTTGCCGTGATATTACCATCGGCTGGTGCCGAGAATTCAATCACGTAAATGATCTTGTTCTTCAGATCTTGGAGGACAATATCAGGCTTCGTAGCACTGATACGTTGAGTGGTCGAGAATGAGAAATTCCAGTAGATCTTACACTGATCATTCTCCACAACGGACTCGAGTTCCCCCTGGGCGTATGGCAAGACGGGCAATATATCAATACCATAAAAGTGCCTCAGATAGTAATATAACACTTTTAGAGCCGCATTGTGTCTCTCTATGTACCCGTATCGTGCATATTTTGAGCATCCACTGAGAACATGTCCAAGTGTTTCTGGCTCTCGCTTGCACGCTCGGCATTTGTTATCGCCTACAGGTATATTCATTATGCTCTCGCGGTAAACTAAGGTGTCTATAACGCCATCTTGACAGGCAAAAAGAAATCCCTCAGTCTCCGATTTTAATCCAGCAGACTTGAGAAATATGTTGGACAGACCCATCGAGAGCTCTTCTCTACGTATAATGTCGTAGAATTTACCATGAAGGGGCTTTTCAGCATGTTCTCTTAGGTGAAGCGTATGTTCTGCTTCCTGTACACGACTTTTGAGCACCAAAGGTGTTAGTGATGTTAGGCCATGTGTAGTGTCGCTGGAATCAAATGGGAGGCCAAGCTCCTCTGCGGCCCTATCTGCGGCGCGATATAGAAACGCCGCAGCATTGACGACTTCATGTTGATGTACTAGTCGCATAAGAAAATCTGTGCTGTTTAGAACTGAGCAGGCTGTAGCCAGAACCGTTCTGCGATGAAGACACTCTAAGCTCAGCAAGCCTCTACCCCCTTTATCTCGAGAGAAGTATATTCGAGGTACGGAAGATCTAGGATGATGACTTCGATGGATTGTCATCATCTTGCGTGTGCTTCGGTCAAGTTGCTTCAACTCATCGACGTTCCATTTTACTGCACCAAACGTGTAGAGCAGTATAGGAACGGCCAGCATATTGGTCGCCTGGATCTTATTCTTTCCAGATAATTCGGAAGCCCAAATTTTTCTGAGAATTTGGCGATACCATTTTCCAAGGGCCGTTTTTAACGCAAGCACATCATGGGTTTCCGCTTGCGGTATTCCAAGATATGTATATGTTTCTCCAATACCAAGATGTTGAATGGTATTTCCGCCTATGAGTTGAACATCCTGATCGTCACGCGATGATGTAGTTTCTAACCTTCCTTGGCGTAGGTGGACGCAGGCACACTTGTCCAGTCCGAAGCTCATGCCAATCGCTTTAGAGTACCTATTTACTTTTTCTTTATTTTTTTTCTTTAAAAAGTTATTATTATTATTATTATTATTTATAATCTACATTTTTAAGGAGGGTGACAATAAGCCTGAAAGTGATACTGTAAACTTGGACAGGCCCGCTAGAGATCCAAAGGCGAAGGAACTGTGCAAGGATTATCTGGTATACAGCTTCAGTGTGCCCCTAACCCTTCCTTAGTATCTATGCCGCTGGCTATTAGTTTCAGATCTATTGTCATCCTTCTAAAAAAAATAGATAAACATAACTCCTTAATCAATCAAAGTACAACAAATTGAATGGTAAATAGATAAACAGTTTAACTTGAAAATTTCACAAATTCAAGAGTTGACAAGCAACGATCAAGAAATTCATATCTTGTCTTGTATCATTACCTTAGCAACAAACATTAATAATCTTCAAGAAACGGGTATTACAGCCATTTAGCATCATCATCCAGATGGGCGGACATTTGAACGACCTAGCCTCTAGTTTGTCCGAGCCAGGGCTACGGAACCCTAAAATCCATATAAAAAGTTTCTACGAATGTGTTTGAAAAATAATAATAACACTACATTGTACAAAAATCTGCATATTCGACGATTATATTTAATTTTTATATAAAATGGCTGCGAGTTCGAGTACGAATATAGAAAAATTGGTAAGAGCTCTAAATGAAAATTCTGTTCGCATATTAAACTTGTTACATCGGAAAACGAGTAAGAATTGAACCACGTTCTCATGACGCGATATTGGACAAACATTTTATTGCGGTCGCTGTTGAGATTTTAATTATCAGTGACGCGCTGTTCCCGTACTGTACAATAAATCGATAACTACTTCAATAACGATGGACAACGACATGATGACAAAAATACGGCTCGTGTGCGGTTTCTACTAATTCTATTTAAATTTAAAAAATATCTTGTTTGATAGTAAATCCTAGAGATATTTTTTTTGTCTAAAGTGGGATGAAAACGTTGTAAGCAGTTGAAAACTATTTATAGCAGTTACTGTTACTGTTACTAAACTGTTACTACATATAAAGTTGTAATTGTAGTTGCAAACCCGACGTTTGATAAATTTTATCGGGAGGCGGATTCACAACCACATTCAAAACTGTATATGCAGTTGTCAACTGTTTTCTGCGTTTTTATAAATAATCAGATGAGGAATATACCTGGGATACACTGTGCTAAAGTGAACGCTTTAATATCTTTTTATTCTTATCCTTTACAGTAAAATATACTTAAAATTGTTAAGCCTTTAAATTTGTCTTGTCCTTGAATATGAAAGTGAAATTAAGCAAAAACATATCTGGGCATTTAACTATTTATACTTGTGATAAATTATTCATATCTGCGCGCCGCAATTTATATTAATGCGTTTATACCAGTTTCAAATGTAAAATGTGTTACCGTAGTACAATGATTCTTGTCCATTTGCGATACACTATTTCAGTGTCGGGTGTCGCGTAATCACGTGTACAATTGAACTCGGTTTGAGTAGGAATTGCAAACGATCATTCGATCACGAAAATTCTTATTGAAAAGTCTCTAAGATTTGCGAAGTATGTTTCCATAGAAGCCATATTTCTCGTACTTTGAGAGGCTCGTCGAGGTGTGTGTTTTCTTATATAAAAGTTTACAATGTTCTTCTTTTTTAAATTTGTAAAAAGTGATATTTTATATAGAGTTTGAATGAGAACCATTAATTCCATTAATTATGGGAACCACTCAATCTCCGGATAAATGATATGTAGACATTGATAAATAAATCCATATAGTCGATTCTAAGCCGTATATAGTCGTTTGAGCCGCTTTTTGCAAATGACCAAAATTTTAATTCAGCAAAATGGTTGGTTACAGCCTTCTTCACGATCAGCGAAAGTACTATTGAAATTCACTGCCGACTTTGAAACGTGATGATTAAAATTCGGCACAAACACGCTTGGACATTTTTAGTCGTATCTCGAGAACCCATACAGATTTTTTAAGTTTTATGCGCTTAAATTAAAGATAAGACTTCAAATACAATGTGGCATGAATTTGAGATTTTTGCTACAATTGTCCTAGGGCGTGCCACAAGTTGAAATCGAGGCACAAAAAATTCGAAAAATTTTTGCATTTTTTTTAAACAACTCACGTGGTATATTATTTTCAAAAGCTCAAAAATACAGTGAACTCTTACGTATTTTATGGGCCGCCAAACGTAAACATTTGAGAAATTCAAGGCTGGAGGGGGCCCCTCCTCTACCGGGAGTCGTCAAGTTATTTTTATCAAGTGAAGTTCATTGGTTGCCTTGGCCTTGTATCGATGCGCGAAGCTATAAGCAATAAGCATGTTTGCGCATTTGCGTATCATGCATGTCAGGCTTTTTTAAGTGTTTTGTTGACGTACGACGTAACAAATATAATATTTCCTTAAAATAGTACAATTTGCCAACTAACAATCAATATAATAGAACCAAAAAACGACACAAATATTTCGCGGAATAGTGAGTATTGTAGCATGTCGTCACGGTCATGCTAGGATAGGTGGAAATATCAGAAACGTTAGCATAGTTATTGACATGGGACTGCACAAGCCCTTTTGGAGAAAATATTCTCAACGTCAAAGTAAGTTATAAAGGTCTGAATAGTAATATTTTTGTACCCGATCTGATACACTAACCTAAAATTTCAGATATTTTATTTTATTTCGTGAAACTGTAAGGTCGTCAATCGACAAAAGAATAGAACATGACTGAGAAAATACATTTTGCACTTGACAAATATTACTATTCGTACATTTATGACTTACTTTTACGTTTAGAATACTTTCTCCAAAAACTCGTATGCATTGCCATGACTTTATGCTAGAATACTTAATTCAAACCAATGAGGGCTGCCCGCTCTTCGTGCCTATTTTTAATTGGTCAGCCACTGACGCGGGCGAGACCGTACAGGGACCGTGGTGGAAGGTGACGGAACTGCGCAGTTTGAAATAGCCCAGCATGGGGGACTTGAAATAGGTGAAACGTGAAATAGGTGAGACATAAAATAGACAAGAGAGAACTGCATCTCTGTTAGGGCTCATGCGACGCGTTTTTCAATAAAATTTCTGACGGTTTCTCAAAAAAATTTCTCACTCCTTTTTGGAACGAGTAATCACGTTTCAAAGTATTTTCGCTAATCGTACCGACAATTTCCGATGGTAGTGTATATATATATATTAAAAAATAGATGTATACGTCCGCATGAAAAGGGCCCTCATGGCTGATTCTAGTTTGGGAGATGAAATGTCGAAATTTATCCGGCTATATGCCCCTATACGTAACTCCATATCGGTCATAAGGGCCCTTTTCATGCAGACTATTGCACTTGAGCGTAAGACACCAAGAGTTAAAAATGATTCTTAGTCAATTATGCGATTATGTAATTGTTTCGCTTTCACATCCACTTCCACTTTTCCGAAATTCTCGTCAGTTGTGTTTTTTTTTTTTTTTTTTTTTTGACAGTTTATTTGTCAGAACAGTTTAAAAGAAACAACTTATGTGAATTTTAACAAAGAGGAAGATGCAATGAAAGTGAATAAGTTAAATTATCGCTCCTCTCCCCCTGATCAGCCCAAGCTAAGGCGTTGGCTACCACACCGCAGGCTGAATGGTACCAGGGAATGGTATCTCATACAGTATCTCTGGGGTAACGGGTGTCCATCCAGAGTAACATTGATCCATCCCTATAAGCAGGTCTCCGTGAAGATTGACCATACATTTTCCCTAGTTAATCGTGAGAACAAAAAAGAGTTCTGGTAATTAGAAACAAACCAAAAAATACCTCACAAGTCGTCAGTGAGTCGGAATCTACAAGTGACGAACAGGTTGGAAATAACCCTACTGGCGATTCGAAACGCAGGGACTCAAAGGAACTTACGCGCGATGCTCACGCTGGGAGGCTAGAACAAACGGGAAAAGCACAAAGCATGAGAATGTTAGACACTGGAGAATTGCGCATTACGAGAGATAATTGCAGAAGTGTAATGCAGACGAGGAGAGGGCTCATGGTATTACCCGAAACCTCTGAAAGGTGACGCTGTTCGTTGTCACACGATAATTTCCAGATGAGATAGTGAATCTGGTTTTCCATAGGGTTATCAATCTGCCTATGCATCTCACTATGTGTATATGAACCTTTATGCTTTATTACACATAGATAATAAGTCTGTGGGACGATTACTCGAAAGCTTTTCGGTAATCAATCCAAGTTAATGACAGGCAGCGCTGGTGGAATGCTGCTTCTTTGCAGACACACCTGTCAATTACCATGTTTTCTCGGCAGCCTGCTACAAGTTTCCATAGGGAGACAAATAGAGATATTGGTACCCCTTTGAAAAACCAGATTACTTATCTCATCTGGAAAACTTCGTCTGATAACTAACAGCGTCACCTTCCAGATAGGCGTCATTCAGGGTAACACTGAAGCAGGTATTTGAAGCAGGTAAGACTTGCTGGCATTTCTGAGGACCGTGAGCTCGTCGACAGAATGGCTATACAACACCTTGGCGCTGGAAAGACCGAATCCTATCTTGGCGTGCCAGAAAGCCACATTCAGGATGTAACATCTACAACGAATGCTTTCTGATGCAGATACAAACGTAGCTTTCGACAGATTTGGTCTTCCGAACTGTCAGTGTGGAAAAAAGTATCTGCAACGAACATGTTTGCCGTCCCGGTTCTACTCCATTCATTCGGAGTGCTTCCATGGACGAAGTAGGAGCGCAACTCTCTCGACATCGGGTCACGAAAGGTTATGCATGGCGTCTTTTACAGAAATTTAAAGGATCAGTCGATGTCGCTGAGCTAATTTTCGCTTTCCTTAAATTATTCGGATTGAAATCGGGCACGGAGGGTTTGATCTTGGCGTGCCAAGACGCTGACATTTCCACTTCCGCATACCGTCCCCACATTCTGAGTCAAAACATTCCCGATGATAGCTGCACATCCTGTCATGGACACTCCGAGCACCTACGGTATTAGCCCTGATACTGCTCCGCCAACTACTTCTAGGGAAATAGAGTCAATTTTCAAAACTGAGAAGTGCCGAATATACTGGAACTACATATTCTCGAAACTGATCTTGAAAATTAAAGAGACACTTTCGGGGAAAATGTAGAAGGTGGCGGACCTTGGGTCGCCCCGTGTTCTCAGGACGCATGAGACTTTTGCCGGATCATTGTATTGAATCCGTCGCAGACTGTAACCACGTATCTCACGGTCGTCAGACATGGTTACAGCTGAAACGTTACCACACTTGCGCCGGGAGCTGGTGCCGATTTTTGAAATGGCACACGCTCGCAGTGAAATCATGAAGTTATTCTTAGAACGAAATTAGTAAAAAAAAATATATACACTTCCACCCAATCAGTGCTTTTCATTCATGACGTGATTCGGGTATGGTTTTTTCTAGAAGAATAGACCTTCCATACCTCAGAAAATAAAAATTTCACGGTGGAAAGGTAGAACTTTCACAATCAGCAAAATATTGAAGTGTCATATTTCACCCTAAATTAACTTGGAAACTCCATGTTAATGCCGTGGCCATGCAAGCTAAGATGGCCTTTTGGACTTGTAGAGCAGCAATAGGAAAATCTTTGGACATAAAACCCAAGGTTACCCACTGCTTATGTTCAACGAAAATCAGACAAAAGGACCAAGTTTCCAAAAACTGACTTAGTCAGTAACAAGAAAAAACTACAATGCCTGCAAACACTAACCAGACACTCTGGAGGTCATTCTGGGCACTCCACCTTTACACCTTTTCATGATGCAGTTTACGGCAGCGTAGGTCTATTGCAGCGTTCTACAATGTACACTGATAGTTCCCTGACTCGCTTCCCTTCGCCTTCTCCAATCGCTTATCCGTGTCTGATCCTCGCCTGCTCGTTTGCTCCCTACCGAGTTGTATAGACTTCTAGAAGGGCGCAACTTTAGTGATGTTGAGGTGAACGACCTACGTGATATGCTAAACGTATTCTATGCGAGGATATCAGTTTTTCCATGCAAACTGATATTATGTTAAACAAACAATCTGTTCCGGATGACTGTGAAAAATATATTAGCTCAGTGAATTGGAAGAGAGTGATGAGACACAATGAGGATAAGATATGTACTTTTATTGATTCGCGTTACTGAGTGACTAAATGACTGAAGTTGAGCAGGAAGAAAGACAACTGACTCAAGAATCACCCGAAAATCAACTCAGCTAAGTTTATCGTGTATCTATACCAATTGCCTACTCAGTACTGACTGTGCTTGCACAACACGTCACGTAAAACTACGAATGCGAGTATCAATGACACTGTAACCTAAGATAGTAAGGTAAAAAAAAATAAATCACTTGACATCCACTGACCAATAATGACACCAAACGTACGTCCTAACACAACACTATAAACTAACAGTCGTGTGACTAAATGTCGAATCCCGTGCACTATCCTTCATTAAACCCTTTAAGACCATTTTCCCTGAAAGGGAAGAATGATGCGGAGAACGCAGGAGAAAAGAATTATTTAAAATGGGAGGTATCGTCTGGAACACAGACGGCTCTCAAGACCACTTGAAAACTGATACTGGAATCTACGGAAAACTGACTGGAATATCGATAGCACTGGACACTTGCCCTGCTTTATTCTAGGCCAAAATCATAGTTATTACAACTTGTTAGAGAAAACTTGTAAGCGAACATATGATGTCCTGCCTATTTACATATGCTCTAACAGCCATGCTGTACTTAAGGCATTCGTATCCGAATAGTTTACTTACAGACTAGTCTAGAGCTGTCTTCAAGACCTACTCAAGCTGTCAGGAAAAAAGTCCGTGAAACTGATCTGGGTTCCCGTCCGCGGGGATATTGAACAGAATGAAGAAGCAGATACAACGCTTAAGATGGGAGCGCCACAATCACTGATTGGTCCGGACATGCGAGATATTGGAGGTGAAGCGAAAAATGGTCCATTCAAAAAATTCTATATCCAATACATGTAGCAGGAGATATAAACAACTCTCGAACATGAAAAGAAATCAGTTAAGGTTGTAGTGGAATTACTTACTGGTCATTGTCCATTGAGAAAACACTTAACCAACAGGAGGGTTGGAGACAACCCAAGTTGCAATATGTGCAATTTTCACAAAGCTATCATTAAATTTGTGGATATAGTCCAATAGGTTTTGTTTTTTGTAAAATTTTATTTTTCTCAGTATAATAATAAACAGAAATGATTCAATTTTTATATTAAAACGTTGGTTCTCAAATTCTTGTCGGTAGTGTCGATTCAGTATTCACTATAAGTTCACTATATTCGTATAGTTTTTCCTTATCGGTATGATAAAATGTGATTTATCTCGGTAGGGTTAATTCATCAATACTGGGCCACACTTTAGTAGAGCACCAACCCTCCCCTTATAATTCTCGCTTGGAAATATTTAATAAGAAAATACATTTTAAAATGATCTCTTATATGAACCTTCTCAACACAAAAGGTTAAATATTCAATCCAAAAGTGTGGCTAATAGTAAAAGTGTGTGTATGATTCCTGATAAGTTTGTAAATTTACTTTTTAGTATACATTTAATAATTTCCGCAATGCTTACAATACAATTTGAATAGGTGTATGAAAAGCTGTAAAAATCTCTAGAATTCAACACACTTATTACAGTCCTATTTGTGATTAGGGACAGGCACATAACATCAGGTTGTTTTCATATATTGAGAGTAGTATGTCCAAAAAACTCATATTTAAAATTTTGATTTTTAATTCTGTAGAAAAGTGATTCAAGGTATTCAAGGACTATCTTCAAGTCTTTATGAAACGCAATCAATATTTAAAGGCAATTTGGTGAACTATTTGGTATGAAAAGTTTCAACATATTTGTAACGATCCTTATCATACAATTACTCCGAAAACGTTAAAATCTCTTATATATTTTGAATTCTAAGCTGAATTTCTAAGTCTCTGCTGCCAAACGAAAGAGGAGTTATTTACGCGGAACAAGAAATTTCTTAGCATCAAACTAGGAATGTACGCTAATATCAATGTTTCTGAGACCCTTCTACTTTTTAAATTCAGTGGGTAAATGTACACGCAGGCGAGAACTACTTTAAGTCGTCTCTTACTTCACTCACCACTCGTTTTGTAAGCGCAGTATGTGCAAATTCTAGAATCGCTGAAACGCCTCCTGTACTCTACAAGAATATGACTCGTTGCTACGTCAAGGGGCGAATATTCTTCTTTTACTTTCTTTCGTGTCCTTGCTTTCCCTCCCCGGCGCTTTTCCCATACCACGCTCTCAGTGAATATTCGCGCTTCGACAGAATTCTATCCACCCGAATAACGCTTGACTCCTGGTGAATGAATCTCTCGCCTTGCGAGGAAACTATCTGCGTAGAAAGTGGGCGGGGGAAAGATGTCATCTATCTTTTGAAGATTCCAAATCAAATTTTATCCCCGAAAAAGCATTTCTCTCTGTATTTGTGGAATTGTCACATCACTTAAGTTGGATTTTTTAAGAGAGGTTTAGGACTGATTTTCTACACAGCATGTTAAAAAAAAAACATTTTAGATATACGATATTGATGGTATGGTCCAATAATATCCAGCGAATTTGCTGATAATAGTACGTAGGAGTAATATTATAAAAGGAGCAAATATTATATTACAACATTTTTATTTCGGAACTTAATGTAGTTATTTTTCCTAAAATTTATTTAAACTACTGATATCGAACAATAATTAAAGTTTATCAAATTGATTAAGCAATCACACACAAATTCTTTGTTATGTGTGTTTATTTATAATTTTTGAAAAAGTAACAACATCTACTCTATAAATTTGTCTAACTTAATAATTATATGAATAGTGATAGTATCGGAAAATAACATACACGAAAAAGCAGGATAAAAGCACTTAACCGACTCTTCACTAGAAACTCTAATGTCATACAATTCAGAATAATTGCAATGAATTTCGACAAGCGGTTAAAAATAATTTAAAATCTGCTCATAGTATGCCCATTGCCCAGACATGCCAAATATAACACTGAATAACATCCGGCCCTATGACTTGTTCCGAAAATGCACTTTCAAGATTTAGATGTTTCGCTCCTGCGGAAACACCTGAATTCTTTAGTTTGATGTTTTGCCGTCTTGCGGATATTTGAAATTTTCTACAGTGTACTGTCTATTTTAAATTACAAATACATTTTCTTAGCTTTCCATGTATTTCAGCAAGCGAATTAAGAAATTAATTAACTTTTTTCCGTGGGCACATTTTTTTGATGTCTCAAGACTTATGTCACATCGAAGCAAATATCAATTCAAATTTAATCACAAAAACTCTATGACGCACGACGGTTATAAGTTTTATAGACACACGTATACGATACTTTAACTTCGGATTTGAAAAACTTACTTGAGACATGTTCAAGCAGAAACGCGTTTACGCTACAGGTTAACTAGAACAGTCAGTACTAAAGTCTGCAATTAACATTAAAAACGTAAAAACTTTAATTATTTGAAAATGATCTACTTCTATAGGTTTACTTTCGCTTCTGTCATTGGGCTGACTAACTTTGTCCAAAGCAATTTTCATTCGATGAAGGAGGCATTTATTTCTCGATTGGAAAATAAAGTATGGGTGCGGTAGCATAAAACGCCCCTGGATCGTTCTCCAGAATAAAATTTCAACTTTCAAACTGCTTATACGGCTATACTAACAAAACAGTTCATGTTGCAACCTGCAGATTTATGAACTATAGGCTTCATTATCGAATCTTTTTCAGTTCCTAAGGCACACTGAGAAGAAACTCTAATTTTTGGTTCAAAAATTTACGAAGGTCGTATTTCTCAATCGATTTCACAGTTTATTTTTTCTTAAATTAAAGCTTATTAAATTTTTAAGAGGCCAATCTAAACCGATTTTTGGAAAAAAATTCAGTTCCTGAAGGTTAAAAAATGCCAAAAAATCTTTCTCTTATTTGTGCTGCTTTACACATTTATCAATATTTTCTTTAAAAAAATATACAGAATAAAAATTAATGTCTCGGGCTTAAGATGGTTACAGCCCAATATGTCCATGGCATTTTTTGTTAGTGTTGGATTCTTTAAAACTTTTTAGAATTTTTTTTTTCGAATAGTATGCACGGGGTTTTCTCGGTATATATTATCAATCACGAACGCATTATTATAATGCAATCAAGTGATCTGACAAGAGCGTGTGTCCTCACATATTGGGCAAAGCCTGGTTTTTACCCCATCATTGACGGACTGGGTTGCAGTCAAGTGCATAATGGGGGGACCTACAGCTTAAAGTGGAATCCGAACCGCCAGAACCTGGGTAAAGGTACATAGAAAAATTTCAAGAGGTACTGGCTCAGGGATCGAACCCCGGACCTCTAAGGTGAAATCCGATCGTCTAACCAACTGAGCCACCGAGGCTCTATACAGAATTTCTATATTTATTCTCTATACAGAATCATTATTATTATAATTAGTAAATTATTATTTATCATTATTTCATGATTAAATGTTTGATAAAATGCTTTCTTATATTAAATACGAACCAACAACAATTTTATTGTTATTTTTATAAATTATTAAAAACTCTGTATAAACTCTGTATAAGCTCTAGCAAATACTCCCTATTTCTAATTAGGCTCTAGTGTGGAAAATTAGAAAGGACCCAAATAACGTAGCGCTTTTTAGCTGTGTATCCTACTAGACTTTCTAGTAGTGTTCTAGTGAGGGTCCCTTGCATAAACCACTTGAACAGAAGGGTCCCGGTGGGGCTCCTATGGTATTATTTTTTCCTGAAACTAGATTAAATTGACTGGAAATTGTCTAATTATATGTAAATCTAATTTATTAGAAGTAAATTTAATATAAGTAGATTTGCAAACAATTTCAAATAATGTATACAGTAAGACGAATGACATGTAAATCATACATCGAATTTCGACATCACATCCGAATCTTCAACATTCGAATATTATTTCAAACAACCACTTTTTTAACGTTTACAGACTTGAAGTACTCTACTACATAATCTCACCACTATTTTTCAGCGTTCAAAAATATGATGCCTTGAATTCTACAAACTCATGATATATTTTTATATTTCGAATATGCATCTAGATTCAAAACTTTAATAAATGATGAGTCAAATGTTGAAGATTGTTATCTCTTAGAAACAAATGATCACACGGACTATTATATACACTTATATATACACTATACTATTTTCCTTTACAAGAGTTCGATTTCAAGCTAGGACATAGTCGAAAAATAGTATTATTTGCAGCAGCGTTACTAAGAAATACTTTTTCCATATTAATTATAAATATACTCCAGCCTTAAAGATGTCCATTTAGAGTTGGAAAGACTAATATTTTCGATACAAAAATTTAAGTTAAGAAAGAGATATTCATCAAAAATAAATAATAAAACCGTATTTACAAGAACTAGCAGTTCGAATAACATAATTTGCAAAATAGGTTAGAGAAATTATCATTGTCACTAGGAATGTGTAATGAAAAGAAAAATACTTGAATATAGTGCTTTGCGAAAATTCACATTTAAAATAGGAAATTTACTGCCGGATGACGTCATGTGCGCCGAGTTTCATGAGTTTCATCAAATTCCTCCATCTTATCATATTTTTTTACTTCAGGAAAAAGTCTCCGTCCTGCTGCCCCGAAGATTTGTGTTCGATTCCCGCCAGCGTGAGCATTGCTTTCTTCCAACACAATTTTTTCTATTTCAGCTTACAATATAATAATAATGATGTCTAATTGTATGTTTCATGCGTGTAATTTATAATTTGTGCAACTGATATATATGTATATATATACATATATATATTTTTTATTTTTTTATTTATTTATCTATAAAATAGTAAGGGCGAATTTATTTTCATTTTGCTCTTCCATCAGTGGCAAATTTTTCTTTTTTTATACGTAAGTAGGATTTATTCCTGATTTTTTTAATTTTCCATATTTTTAGGAACTCTTTTTTAGATATGGCAAATAGTTAAACTCCAGATTTCAAAATGTTCATTTTGCTCACAAAAAAATTTTTGTCTTTAAAGCTATATAGTTTTGATTCGTTCATTCAAATTATTTCAGATGTCTTAGACTAAGTCAGGGCCGTATGAACTATTTCCTCATAATACTCAATATATGCACGTGAGTACCAGCGCACTGCGCTTTATGCCACGCTCCTGTTGTTTCATGCTTCATTGAACACCGCCTGTCGGCCCGGAGGGACTCCACCCTCATTGCGAAACTGGGTGGGCCAGCAGTTCTAGGAATTCGTAAACCGAGCGTCCTTATATCGGACGTTGAGTGTAAATGCTCATTTACACAGTAAGATGTGACATGGCTTTCTACAAAAAAACCCATACAAGATCCTGTACAGAAACAGGTGGAGGTATTCAACTAGATATTTGTGTCAATATAAATCTTTTTGACAGAAAACATAGGAACTTTTAGCTGGTATTAGTTATTTTTTTAATTGAAACATAAAATATACCCCCTTTAGGTTGTTTTCAAGACATTTCAATGAATAAGTTCCTCATTATGAACTGTTTATCATGTACAATTTCTATTTTCAGGGAACTTCAGAAATCAACTGTATGGATTCTGATAATATTCTGTTAATATTTGATCGAAGAAATGCTAACATGCTTGATTTGTTTTATTAAATATATACTCTATGGTAATTTTTAATAGATATTAGTATCTGCGTTGCCCACAGATAATATATTTTGTTGCTTTCCATACCCCCCCCCCCCCCAATGCAAATAAAAAATAACATATGCAAGTTGTAAGAATGTGTAATGGTTATCTTTGTAAATAAAATTTCGTATATTTTTGAATTATTTTCACAAAATATATTAATTCTTACTTTGACGAGAAAAAGGTTTCGATGATTTATTTAGGCTTAAACCAAAGTGTAAAACGAATTTACTTATTTCTTCAAGCTTAGTGACTCTTGAGAGCCAATTGAAAGTTTTTTCTCTTACAACGATCAACATTCTTGCATGAAAGCTGGAAAAGTAGAGTGTTTTTAGAAAATTGAAGTCAAATATTCTAAACAACAGTTTCTTGTGCAGTGTTTGTATAACCATAGCGGATGTGTGCTTTTCATAATACATTTATGTATCGTATATAATAATGTATGTAGGATAGAGACGGTTCAAAAGTGCCGCAGGGACCTGAGATTTTCCGTCGATTAGTCGAATCACCATGAACTGCAGATATCTCACTCTTTAAAATATTTTCTTTTGTTTCAGAAATGTTAATTGTAAATTATGAAAATGTGGGGGAGGGTAAAAAGTGCCAAAAGTGGCACTTTTTTCCCCTGAGATTGTATGGCATCAGGCTATTTCACAATCACTAGCTGTCGAAACATATTGATTATCGTCTGCCTATTGTGAAGCTTATTCTGAAGGCACCCCAGACGAGCAATGGATCCAGTGTCACGTATGCAAAAACTGGGCTCATAAAAAGTGTGTTGTAAACTGGCAATAAAAAAATTTCATCTGCATTAATTGCGAAAGTGACGATGAATAAGTCTCTAAGCATATCAGTTGTCTAAATATTCATATTATTTTGTTTATATGTACTGTGAGTTCCTTCTGTGCAATTTAAAATGAAAAATTTCGTTTTATTTATGTTGGTACTTTTTACCCCACGTGTGGGGCAAGAAGTACCATTAGACAGCGTTCAGAAATATATATATATAACATAAAAGATGGAATGCATATAAATTCATTATGATTATAATTTGGAACTTAAATGTATTACATAAAAAATGTTAAGCAAAAACAAAGGCAATACCTAATTACGTTTGGACACAGTGTTATGAAAAGTAAATTTTGACACTTTTGAATCCGCCCTACCGTATCATACAATTTTATTTGAAGCTAATTGTAGATTTATTGGAAGACAGGCTCACACCCACAAATGCATGGGAGGGTTATGAAAATGCATGAAACTAAACATAATACAACAGAAAAATGAACAGCATTTCCATTGAATATTTCCATAATCTCTAAATGTAAATCTAAATTGTCATGAACCTTTTAAATTTCCCAGGATGCTTACTAAGTCAATTCTGATCTGATAAAAAATGAAACAACAAAACAATTCTGAATATTCTAAACATTCTAAACATAGAGAACATTCGACCAAAATTCTCTCAAAACCCTGATGCGGTAAAGTAATTCCGCAGTCAATTTCAGTTTTATCGTACAAAAATCTACGGAAAAATCTCGACTTATCTTACTTGCAAATATGATGTCGACCAATGTAAAATTAAAACATCTTCTAACTGGTTTTCAAGTAACCATTAAGGAGCTTGGAAAATGATTACACTTATTATATTTAATTTTTTCAACACTTATTTCCTTTGGGAAACTTGGTTCTTTGTCAAAATAAGTGTCAATACTTGATTAATAATTATGAAAAACATATTTTTGCTTCAAAAATTCAATTAAATTTTGAGTTATTCAAACAGAAAATTCACGATTTTAAGAAAAAATAATATGAATCAACATCCTTAGGGTGGAGCACATTTGTTAATGCTCAAAAAACGGTTTTTAATTAGTTTTGGTTTAGGAAAAAGATTGTAGCTACTATGGCAAATCAAAATACTACAATAGATACAATCTAATTGTATTTTTTTAATTGGGTTTCAGTTGGACCCACAATTAGAGTCGATTAGTTATATACTCACCAATTAAAGTCATGATTAGGATGAAGTTTTCGGAACTGGCTTCCGGAAGCACGCTTTGTAAATCTTTTAGAAAGATACCATCACTGCCGAGCTTGCTACCGATGGGTTCCACTACTCTGATGTTTTCTAGCAATATCGGTTCACTTCTTCCTTGCTTGTTTTCTGCGTAGACTGATACCGTATAGTCAATTCCTGGCACTAGATCATGCAACTGGAAAATGGGTTGTGGATTTCTCTCCTGATAAATCGGAGGTACTTCCCCACCAGATGCCTGATCGCTTTGAGGAGTTTGAAGGATTTGTCGTGTTTGAAGAGGTCCAGTATTTCTGAGAGGACTGCGGACCTCAAGAAGAAAGTGTTGAGGCAAACCACCATCAGATCCAGGAATACAGTTAACCTCCAAGGCACTTGTTTCATTGTGCAGCGAACAATCGATTGGTGGTTGAGGCGGTTCTAGAAAATAAAAATTATGAAGTGTTTTGATATTAGTACGTTCATATTTTCTCTTTATTTGATTAACTTCTATATGGTTATTTATAACAATAGTAATAAATCAAATAATTTATCAATGTTTTTGTAGACAGTGAAATACGATCTTGTTAGTACCGTTTGTAAAAGTTTGATCTCGGGAATTAGAAAAGCGAGTCCGTTACGTCACCCCTACTAGGATAGTCAGTGTCTCATTTCATGAAACTTATGCGACGAAAGATGCTAAAATAATTACCAAATCCCTAGTTCAAAGCTGCAATTAACTCTCAGTCAGAGATATACTCTCGGGGGATAATCTTAAGCTTATAGGTACACTTTCCGCTGAGGCAAGGTGGAAATACACATAACAGGGTCTTTATGAACCAATGTAAACATGACCTAACCATTCCCTTCAGATAAACTGAAAACCTCAGGAAACGTGGTGCAGTACTTGGATTGCAAATTACATGAAGAGAGTCATTCAACCTGAGAATGCATTTAAGCGTATACTTTCCCTTGAGACTTTGCGGAAATAAGCACCCCCTATAAGTAAATTGATTTTCTATGCACCAGCGATCACACTGAGGTGGAAACTGAACCAAACGGCAACTGCTTCTTTAATGAGCGCGTGATGAAAACATAAATGCGATCTCAAAGCTCAATGTCTATGTATTAGGTAGACACTACACGTTTAAAAAGGGAAAGCATTGGGCTAATTTATAATTGGGTAGAATTTGGTAATCTCAGTTCCTTAAACTCATTTTCGTGTAATATTCTATAGTTTATAACTCAAAGTTTCCAACAACAAAAACAAACGTTGAAAATTATTTTCTGTAAATACTGATGTAAAATAAATGAAAATAATAATAATAACATAATAAATAATCTGCACAGGGCTCTAAACTAGTAAAGGAGCCTCGGTGGCTCAGGCAGTTAGGCACTCCGACATTACGTTAGAGGTCCGGAGTTCGATCCCTGAGCCGGCACCTATGGAAATTTTTCTATATACTTTTACCGAGATTCTGGTGGTTCGGATCCCACCTTAAGCTACAGGTAACCTATCTTGCACTTGGCTGGAACTGAGTTTGTGGATTTTGGGGTAAAAAAACCAGGCTTCGCCCAATATGTCAAATTAGGTATACTGCTCTTATCAGATCACTTGACTGCATTACATAAATGTGTCCGTGACTGATCCAGGAAACCGGGATAGCTCCGTGCTGACTATTCAAAAATCCAACTCTAAGAAAAATGCATTCGACATGTTGGGCTGTAACCATCGTAAGCCTGAGAGAAAAATGAGCTTCCTAATTTTTTTACGAAATAAATACTTAAGTGATATTTTTTCCAGATACTAATTCTCCGACACTATTATTTCTACAAAAAAATCACTAATAATCCTTCTATGTGAAGAATTTCATTATGTTTCTATTATATACGGAGGAATTTATTATAAGAGCGATATGTAAAGCGTGATCTTCTAAACAACATTTCTATGCACTTTTTTCAAAGTCCCAACTTTAGTGATGGCTGACCCTGTCAATTGAGGTGCAGTTACAGCAGGCAAAATCTAGGGAGATCAGTCTCCTTATTATTACTTGGTGCCTCTAACGCTAGAAGGAAGGTATGTAGATATAGCTAGGGCGGGAACATATATTTGTTATTAATCTTTTAAAGAGAAATGAATCTAGTGATTTAAGCAAATTGCAAGAAGAATTTACATTTTTTCTAAATTGTAAGTAAAATTGAGTTGATATTTGTAGCACTTGAGAACTCAGGACTGTTTTTACTTTCAAGATGAAATAAAGAACGAACACTACTCTTGTTCTATTCTTCTGTACAATAATTTCAGAAAGTGAAGATTAAACTTTCTCTTAATAACAAGATTTTCAATTATCGGTGACTTAAAGAAGAACATGCATGATTTGAAGCAAGTTGTTCGTTTGGGGCGCGATGAAACGCGGCAAGCACTTTGAAATATTTTAATTAATTGATAAAAGACATTTGAAAATGATAAAAATAACAAATTTCACTCAAACGAGTACGGAAATATTTTGTTTTCTCTGTCTTAGTTTACAAGGTTATGTCTGCCTATGTACTGGACAGAATACGCATTTCATAACAATTTCTCTTACAGTTGGCGTCCAGTGTTATAAATTTTGCTAAATTTTTTGTTTTTATTAATTTTAAAAATTATTTGCTACACGCAGTTCATATTTTTACTGTTACGTACAGTCCCACCTTGCGTTCAGTTTTACCCACCATTGTTTCATAGCCCCCCGCCTGACCTACAGTGGTTTAACTTTGATTTCTGGAAAAGTGCTTTGATTTATTTACAAAAACATGTCGAGTTTGTTAATAAGGAGTTGCCTAATACGCAGTTTTCTTAATGACATTTCTTATTGGTTATAATTTGATTACAATGGAGATATTGTCTGCTGTCCAACTGTACAACCTAGTAAGTTTAATTTGCCGTAAAGGCTTTTTCCAGTACACATGCATGGGAGAGTGACCTCTATCGGAAATGTTACTTACTAGGTTATACTTTGGGATAGCAGTTGTGCACCTTCTTTCCCAGTTTCCTCTACTAAACGCCATTTAATTATGTTTATAAATTTGCCACTAATAAAAAACCTGTGACCAATAAAAACAACCTATTAACCATAAAAAATACTCTACAAACTTGATGCAGAAAAAAATGTCCTCATTTTCAATTGAAAATTAGAACTAAAATAATTATTAATAATTAAAAATGCACACTTTATAAGAGTTTATGAAGAGATTAAGTACGTCTGCACTATAGTTTTTGTGGTACTTATTAGAATGAGAGAATCTTCTGGTCAAGCTTTCTGAGGTTCAGACCTGGTTCGATTCTTGCATTTCTTCTCCCTATTTGAATCAGTAACGTTTCACTGTTCATTGGTGAAAAAAATTTGGTTCAGAGACCCACTTCTGGCTCTTTGAAGCAGTGATCTTGCGTTGTGAATCAATGAAAATTCTTACTCATTTGAGTCAGTGATTCATGTCTCACTGATTCAAATTGGGCGAGTTCGTATACAGGTTTGTAGTATGCGCATTTTTCTCACGATATTTGCTTCCGGAAACACTCTTTTCAAGTCTTTTAGAATGATACCATTACTGCCGAAATTCCTACCGATGTGATCTACTACTCTGATGTTCTCCAGGGCCGAGTTAACCCGGGCGCGAAGGGATGCATGGCACCCGGGCGCCAATCATTGAGGGCCGCCTTGACATTTTGAATAATGTACTCATAATGTATTCATTGTATTCATGTATAATAATGTATTCATTGTGCCTTTATTTTTTTTTTCGTCCCTACTGAAAAAACCGGTGTCGGAACCTAATAGTTCACTTCTTCCTTGCTTCTTTTCTACGTAGAATGATACCGCACAGTCAATACAATTAGTGACGTGAAATTGTGAGGACCTTTGGAAGTTTAGATCCTCGTAAATGAAAAAGCTATGAGAAGTGGTAAAACGCTGGACTGAAAAAAAAGAAAACAAACGGCAGCAGATATACTTTTTGTACGAGCTGCCGCTTTCAATAGCAAAGGCTCTTTCTGTAATACACCATACAAAAAGAAATATTTGAAAGAAATCAATAAAACATTTCTAAGAGCAGCCAAATTAAAATATAAGAAAACTCTTGATAAATAGTAGTTAGTACAAGGAACATACACTCACAATTTACAAATATTATTCTGCAAAATAAAAAGTTGTTACAAAAGTAACTTGAAGTCTTTAAATCTGAAGCTTTTATCATCGTGACTTTTCTATTACTTCTTAACAGTAAAGAATATTGGTAATTCATTACTTGAAATCAATTTCATGTTACTGCATACTAATAGTTTTTTATAAGCCGATAACTCCAACTGTAGAGAGCTCTAACTTCTATTCTAGTCCAGGCATCTGTTGCTTTTCCACCGTATTAAGTAGATAATGCGCGTTTTTTTGGTAAAACGGTTTATTGCGGTGCCCTAATGAAAATTCCAAATTTTCTAGACATGACTACGACGCATCGAGTAAATATTTTCGAAAAAAGTATGTACCAAAATCGTGTTTACGTTGACTACCTCGCGTCATTGCATCTTAGAGCAAAATGCTCAATAGCAAAATAAAACAGGAGTAAATTATAAGGAAGTTAAAAAAATAGAACCTTCTATCTCTAATAAGCGAGGAGTTATGACTCTTCGAAGAACCCTGATTTAAAAAAAAAGCTGCAAACCCCAATTCTGACGTTTGTATCTGTACTTTGGCACCTGTTAATTTTACGAAAAAATGTTCTGCAATTTCGTATTGCAGAAAATTATGAGTGAATCTGAAAAAATAATCTCCTAGCCTTCATAAGTCAAGAGTTATGTCTCTTCAAAAAACCCAATTTTTTTGCTATTTTCAGCCAAAAAAGTTTTTTTTGTATAGCTTGTTTCGTGCATGTCCTGTGACCGTATTTGAGTATTTTGGTGGCGATTTATTTATTAGATAATTTTCTTCAAACAATATATCTATATAATCATAAATACTATTTTCTATTTATTCACAAATATTTTCTTCAACCTGATCCTCTACCTACGCGCTCTTGTGGAAAAGAGTTTATTTGACAATTATTAGTTTTTTTGTCAAACAATTAAAAATAATTGTTTTCTCTGCGATGATTAGCTTAACAATTTTTAGCATTTTCAACATGTACAATCTAGTGAAATCAATCCCTTTAATAATATTTTATATAAATAATGAGGAAACAATGTAAAAATAGTTAATTTATCATTTTTTCTTCATTCAGTTTCAACAACAGATATTCTGGGAGTAATTTTCACTAAGAAAATACATAAAAAAAGTATGCAGTTGATAGTGTGCCAAAATGCTTAAATACGGTCGCAGGACATGCTTGAAACGAACGTAGTAGAAAAAAAAACACATTTTTAGCTGTAAACAGCCAAAAAACGGGTTTTTTTTAAGAGTCATATGTAACTCTTGACCTATGAAGGCTAGAATTTTTTTTTCAGATTTAAGCATAATTTTCTGCAAAACGACTTTTCGTCTAATAGCATCATTAACGTATCTTTACCCACAAACGAAGTATTTTAACAAAAAAACTGAACACGAGTGATTTGCCCTAATAATAAGTCAAAAGTGGTCAACTTTAGAAGGCCATAACTTACGACATTTTTTTGTAAGATCAACACGTTTCAAAGTACAAATACAAACGTCAGAATTGGGGTTTTCAGTATCTTTTTTGAGAAAAATCGAAGTTCTTTGAAGAGTTGTAACTCCGCGCTGATTATATATCTAAGGTTCTATTTTTCTTAAATTTATCGAAATTTACTACTTAATTTACTTACTGCCAACGGCCATACAACGCTGAAAAAACCAGTTCTCGTCCGATCACTGAAGTTAAGCAGCGTTGGACGCGGTTAGTACTTGGATGGGTGACCATTCGAGAATACTGCGTGTCGTTGGCCCGTCGTGGGTGTGGTGAGCCCAGACTTGTAGTTATTTACTTCACGAAACTATCCACCTAGAAACACTACTCGAATCGGGTAGAGTCACGCCTACCCTGAAAGGGAAATGGCTTAATGGTATACTTACTTACTTCAGTTTAATTTTGCTGCTGGGCATTTTGCTCTAAAATTCAATAGAGCGAGTCAGTCTACGCAAACACGATTTTTCGAATTTTTTTCAAAAATATTTGCGGGACGCGTCATACTGATTTCTGGAAAATTTGGAATTTTCATCAGAACCGCTCAATAAACCGTTTTAGCAAAAAAGCGCTTCGCCTACTCAATACGGTGAAAATACCTTTTTTCGTACAAGATGCCTGGACTATTCGCTCGATAAACCACTGCAAGAGGTTAGGGAATGAATGTATTTTGGAGCTGTATGTCGATCGAACATGATTTGGAACTCTCTACAGTGGAGCCGTCGAGACTGTATTTAGATATGTTTATTCTATTCGATTATTGGACTTTTTTGTCTAATCTTTTATTTTTATATTTTTGGAATATTTCATAATTTTTTAATTAATTTTTTATTAATATTTGAAGCTGGTTTTATAAGCAGGGAGTTTTTTTTATTGTTTCACATTATTAAACTCATTGTCTGCATAGCGAAATACTTTAAAATACTTTAGTCAACAATATTTTTTAACTATTTCTAACGGACATTAATTTATTCAGCAATAATGTAATTTATTGAGAAATAACGTGTCACCAAATTTTTCTTTGTTTAAGGGATTCTTCTGTCAGGTCTTATTTTCCAACCTTCTCAGTTTTTTCATAACTTTTAAAAAACAAAAAGGGCTATGTTATAGTAACGCGAAGTTGTGGTTAGGTGTGAAACGTGATTGAAGAAACTTGAAAGGGGTTTGTTGGTGAGGAGTGCTGAAATAAATTTCCACCTTTCTTGTTGCAAGTTATTTATGACGTGTCGCGTCACTTAAGACACTCTGAAACGAAAACTAAGATTTCGTACCTCCGCGGGAGTATAAAAATGATCAGATTTTCATTTCCAATACTATCATTCATGAAACAACGGCTAAATAATTTTATTTTTTGTTTCATTCATTGCGAAAATGTTTATATGAACTGTCTTTCAAACTGCAGAAATCAATATATTATGTTTCGCAATAATAATTGACTACTTATTGACCAATTTGGATATTAAAAGCAATTGATATCAAACATAAATTTAAATAATTAGATTTATGTTTCACAGAAATCTCATATATGTATACATACATATATAGATTAGCAGTTTGAACTCGAAAGTTCATTGCCTTACTACCCGATTCGGGTAGTGTTTCTAGGTGGATATTTACTACCAATGTGTCCAAGTACTAACCGCGCCCAACAATGCTTAACTTCAGTGATCTTACGAGAACTGGTGTTTTCAGCGTGGTATCACCGTTATATATGTATATATGTATATAAATGAAAAATAGGTCAAACATGACAACATGACATTTTGAATATATTTATTCCCGGAATCTGAATTAGAGTTAAACAGTGGTTTCTTCGAATTTCCAATACAAATTTAGATACGGCTAGAAACATAAAACTTTTCGTAATAGAAAAAATCTAACTATATTAGACCGGCTTGATTTCCTTAGATTATTACAATTTGTGAAATCAAAACTAAAGATTCGTCTTCAATTTTAGTTCCATCTTTCTGTCGAAAAAAAAAAAAAAAATTTATTTGAAAAATTGTAATAATCGAAGTACATCAAGCTGGTTCGACATACGATTACATTTTTTTTCATTTCGAAAAATCAAATCTTGCAAGCAAGTCTAAAGTGTTGAAAATTCAAATAAAAGACAGCACACCTCTAATCTGAATCGTCATAAAGAGAAAACTCTGGTATATTTTTCATTTAGTTTAAAAATATTTGAACGTTCATAGTGTTTATGATATCTTATATGGAATTTTATGTTTATTAGGTTTTATTATGTCGGGGCTATAAAAAAGAATCTCAAAAAGTTATTTTATTCAAAAAGTAATTCTCTTGAAAAGTGTTATGGCACGACTGAAACTTTCATTAAAAGGTGCTTCCATGTCGGATTTTCTAGTGGATTAATTCTCGCGAAAGTTCACAGACCTAACCCTTTTTGAAAAAAGTTCATTTTGCTTTTTCAAAAATTATGAGATGTAGAATTTGCACACAAGTTCACAGCAAAAATGTCTTCCGAGCTGTTCTTTAAATTTAACATTTATTCTTATATTAATCTTATAAATATACCTTCTTTATTTCAAAAACATCGCTCAAAATTAACTTAAACTAAACTTAAACTTAAACTGAAATAAAAATACTTTTTTAATAAAACTGGGAAAAATTCAATCGCGCGTAAACATGAATGCTGTCACTCTGAAAAAAATTTGTCTTAAAACATGAGCATTGTCCTTTTGTCTGTTTTGTTTTGAACTATTTGAATATTGTTTTCACAATTTGGCTGCAAGGCGAAATGATGTTCTCTCAAAAAAAATTCTTTTGGAGACGAATGGAAATCTTATTACAATTATATTTATAAGTTAATTCGATCTGCGTCAAGAATCATCTTTCGACATAAGAGGAGACTTATTTGAGTAGATGAATTGACAGAACTAACATCTCCACATAATTAAGTGCTGAGCGTATTCTGATAAACATTAATTTTGAGCAAAGTACTAGAATAAAATATATAATTAGTAGCTGTATTGATAAGCTCGATTTTTAAAAGAAAATTTATAATTTGACACTCTCCACTAAATCTGTAGAGTTTAGAATGTGCAAAACTATAAAATTGAAAAAAACAACTTTCAAGAAACTATTACCATAAACTTGTATGCAAATTCTACATGTCGTAATTTTTAACAAAGAAAAATTTATTTCTATAAAAATGGCCTTATGCGATGATTTTTAATGTAGTCTGTAAACTTTCTTGGGATGACCGGGAATCATAGTCAAACATAAAATCCTATATGCAAGCACCTTTTACTTAACGTTGGTTTGGCTTGACCGTCATGTGGACCTTTTTTAATAAAATAACATTTTTGCATAAACTTATATCTCTTATCATTTATAAATTTTAATTGGTTTATGGCAGCCAAGTTTGATTTCTTTTAGTGCTGAAGTTGCAAATATACTTTTTGCAATATCCACTTCTAAAGTTGCACAGTTTCCAGGTGACTTACTTTAGGCAGGACTGAAGAGGCTGCGCGTGCGCAGTTTCGAGATGAGGTACTTTACACACGGTTCGCGCTGTTCCTGAAATCGCCAAACATTCGCCATGTCGCACTGCTTCGGAGAGGCCTTAAGTCAGTTTCAAAGTGAGAGACTATTATCGAGCAGTCATCGGCTGGCAAATCACAAGATTTTTATTGCAAAATATATTATGTGATATAGTATATGCGTACAGATAATTGCTACTCGTACTTTGCCTTCAGCTATTCACACTCGTCTACGTTATCGCAATCGCTTCGCTCGTGCGCTAACCTCCGGCTCATCTTTCAAGCCTCCAGCTCATACTACAAGCAATACAAAATATTCTTTGCAGGACGCAATCATAAAAATGGCGTGTTTTCATTCCTCCGTAGACAAACACAAAAGTACGCTTTTTGAGCGCCGTCTGGCGGTGCGTTGGATGAGTTACAAAATAGGGTTTAGTAAGCACGACGTGACGTAGAGTTCAAAAAAGAGCTTTGTTTGTGCGTGCTCCGTGTATTTTACTATTTTCGTAGCGCTAGAGAGAGACCGTGGTATACAAAGATAGAAAGAGAATTCATAGCGGATTGGTGAGTCGATGTTTCTAACGAAGAGTATAGCGTGTTCCTATCGCCTCGCACATTATACTTTGCTGTCTCATTCACGCTCGTTAGAACAAAAATGCAGTAGAGCTCATGCGTACCTTCACCGACTCAAAAAGTGATTTTGAATTTTTCCATGGAGACAATGAAATCACGCCATTTATGAGTTTGTTCTTAAAAGTATCGTTCGTGAATCCTGTGGACTGACGGCTTTTCTTTTTTGAACTCACGCCATGTTTTTGTAACTCGTCTCCGGTTCGGGCGCCTACGGCGCCCTTACCTTCAGCTCGTTACAAGAACATTGCGTTCGTTTCAAAAAGGCCACTATTTTTTTAACATTGATTTTACATATCTCATTGCGAAATTTTTATTCGTAAGCCTAATTGGAAAGGAAGACATTTATTTTTTGTTCTGAAAATTAATAAAGTGACAGGTCTAAAACGTGGATACTGCGATTAAACGTGGGATAGAAAACTAACGACCTCCTTTTTTTAGTTAAATATTTATTTTATTATTTTAAAAATACGAATAGTAAACCGATTAGTGTTAGTCGTACCTTTTTTTAAGTCAGAGAGAAATTCCTTCTAAATGAGACTTTCATTGCAAGAGAAGCAAGGTTTTCTTCATAAAATCGTCTCAACCACAAAACGTCGGCGTCTAGGGAACAGTTTTCAGACCGTGAATTTGAAAATTAAATCACAGTATCCCGCTCGTTTAAATGGCGATTCGAAGCAAGAATTCCCGGCAGTCGTTTTTCCGACGATTTTCTCCCACATCGAAATGCTAATTCCGTGCGCCAGGGGATGTTAAGCGGTTGGCGCAGTAGAACGAAACCACGCCACTCCTAGTTCCTACATCTCTTCGCGTACAATCGTACATGCAGGGACTCCGTTGGATTATCTCCAAGCTGCAGTTACCATCTCGAGATATCCTACAGAAATGGGAAGGCAATCTACTTTGCAAATGTATGCGTGTGTGTTCCTTGGAAATCAAAACAGGCTTTATCCAAAATACTAAAATTCAGTTTAGATATAGCAAGTAAGAAATTTAGTTTGCGAATTCAATATTATCCCAACTTCAAGCAATTTCAAGTAACGCCAAAGTGGAAAATAAAAACAAGCAAACACTACAAAAACGACTAATTAAAGTGTAATATAGGCGACTGCGTTTCTCGAAGTAGTTACAAAAGCATCTGATTTTTTCATATTTAAGAGAGGACCTTCGAAATTTATGTCAACACAGTTAATTCTTATTGAGTAAGGAGTTTTAACTGATTTTAACAATCTTGGGCGGACCTTCCAAAAATAAGTCTAGTTTCTATTGCAGCTTCTTTTCAGTGAACCTGGTCTAGGCCCACATACAGCTCATAACTCTATCGTTTTTCCCTGGGCCATGATTATATTAAAGCCTCAAACAGTATATTTCCTAACTTAAATCAAAGATTTATTTACTGCGTAGGACTGGACCAAAATAGCAGATAAAAAACAACGTTATGAACTCTGCTATCATGAGCAGGCAGCATACATCATCGATCTGACCTTCATACCCAAAAACAAATATGTATAAAAATAGACCCTTCCTTAAATTCGAGATCAGTTTGGTCTTCGTCGCCACCTGTAACCCGTCATCGAATCTCTCACTCTGAACCTTTTAGGCCCGTCAACCTCTAAAGTTCCGTCCATCGGAACCACTTGTCAACGTTGTTTAAAATTTATAATTGGAACTTTTTTGAAACCCAAAATTCAATCTTTATATATATATTTATATTTATTTCACGTAATGTGATAAGTGTCTCATCTGAACGGTCATTTACCATCCCCGATGATAATACAGATCTCCTGTATCTTATATCTATGACTCTTTAGAGAAAACCTTGCGGTATGGCATATCTGTGGAAAAAGATTTTCTTTCGATTTCTCCAGTAGCTTAGTGGGCAGAGCACTTGACCGGCAAGCAGAAGACCTAGGTTCGATTCCCAGCAGAGCGACGGGGAAGATCTTTTTCCACAGATAAATTCAATTAATACATTCTGAAGTTATTGAAATAGTCCGTCCTCGATATATTGTCCAATTCGTCCCTTAAACAACCTATCACCAACCTGATGGAAAAAGTTAAGGACTCATCCTTTATCCTTGCTCTGGAAGGCAGCATTCGTAAGGGCGAATATGTGCCCGTTATACTCCAAGATATCATTTGAATCCTGAAAACTAATCCTCATGTTACGATTAACCTACCTGGATAAATACAGAAATTGAAACCGGCTATCGAATTAACAGAAACCAATAACCGTCTGATGAGAAGCATCATCAGGACAAGATTATCTAGCCAGCAGATTCAGGGAGCATCCCCATACCTTGAATCTGAAATCCCACAACAAGTATTTGAACGATAAAATCAACCTTGAATTATCAGTCAAACGTATTCAAATCAACCAAAAATGGTGAATCCAAACTAAATTCCTGCTATCTATATAGTTACCCTTGATCTCATTCATAACTCATTTTTTATGTTGCTCTTGTTTCCTAAAATAACAATAAAGGGCCACTGATGGAATCCTCTTCGATATTCATAATCCATTCCTTACTGCTTGTCACCTCACTTGATGGATAAATAAAACTTAATGTCATTGTGAATAATTTTTCTCTTGATTATCCTCGACCCAATTTTGGTTATCTTAGATTTTTCTTATTTTTATGAGAATAAAGTCTGAAACTGCAGAGACAGTGATGTCATATTAGTTTATGTTATGTAATTTCCGTGGCATAACAGACCGGTAAGCCTCTCTACAATGAAGATAAAACTATATATAATATACAATAAGGCAACATTCAAAGGTTATATCCATGAGTAAGAAAGTGGCGCTTTTACAATACCTACTAACATCCCACTTCCACTTGGAAATCTTTATGAATAATATAGACTTGACTTTACGGCAGAAGTATTGCAGTGTAATTTCTACCCAAAAAATCTGCGATAGAGGATAGAAATCGATAAAGCCATAGAAATAAAAGAGCTGGAATTACTGCTGAAAAAATGAAGAAAGTTATCGTTAGAACTAAGAACTTGACAGCACCAGGGCTAGATAAAATCAACAACTTTTAGTGGAAGAAGTTCACTTCTACGCACCAACATCTGGCTCGTATGATTACTACTTTCCTGAACAGAAAACAACCCATCTCGCAATGGTTAGTGGAACGACGCACGGTATTGATGCCTAAGATCAGAGATTTGTCAATTCCAAAGAACTACAGGACCATCGCTTCTTTGAACACCAGCTACAAGCTATTCATTGTCATCTTTAGAAAGGGGATATTAAAATCTATCGAGCCGGTATGAAGTGCAATAGTGGGACAACGTGGATGCAAGAGAGGACTGGCAGGTTGCAGAGAGAACCTGTTAATAGACAGTGTATTACCCAGGAATCGATCAGGTATCGACGCAATCTGTCCATGACTTGAATTAACTACCGTAAGGCATTCGAGCACACGAATCATGAGCTGGTTATCAAGCTCCTTGAGTGCCTGCAGGTGCATCCAATAATAGTGAGATACCTATGTGGCCCGTCGAATAAAAGGGCCTACTCTACCGCAGCTAGAACAAGGCGGAAACAGAGAAAGAGAAGCGACACTGAGACTAATCGTGGGCAGGCATCCAATAGTGAAAGAGCGATCCTTTAAGACCAGGGCAAACATCAACATCCAGGTTTCTCTCAAGCCCAAAGATCTGGCTGAACTGAATGTCGCTCTTCGTGGCGATTTTTTCGAATAGTCCGACCGAAGCACCAAAGAAGAGTAAAACAAAACCAACGGCTGATCATAAGGCTAAAAGACGAATGCGTTAACTCAGCGACCATCAGGGAGAATTTTGTTGACAGAATACGGGCACTATCTGACGCAAGGAGAAGACTAGAACGGAGGGATAGGTCGGTCAGAGAAAATGAACAGGTTGTCTCTGACAAATGTCGACTCATCAAAGACCCTCCAGTTACCGTCAAACACCCGCCGAAACCAGAGGCGATTGAGGCATTTTGGAAAGAAATCGACAAAGTCCAGCATCCACTGAGTAAAGACACAAAGAACATGAATAGCTTTAAGGAGCTGTACAGTGCTCTCATAACACCTGAGAAGGAATGCCCAACTATCACTTCTGATGAGGTGAAAAAAGTATATAAGATATTAGATAAACTTTCATTTTTCAGCCTGCTGGCCCTAAAAAATTGACTTGCTTACACTTCCATTTTTTCACAGAATTTTCTTAAAACCAACCCTTAAAAACTAACCTCACTCCATACCTTATCTCTCAGACCGCTCGCTCTTATCGCCTTGCCTTCCTCGCTTTGCCTCGCCTCGCAAGCATGTCCCTACTTTCTCACTTTGCCTTGCACTGCCAAACTCTGCCTCCGCGGCTAATACCTAATACTTATCTACTATTTACAATATTTACAGATTCTTATATCTACTTTTTCTTTTATTTACAATCTTACCTTCTCCATTCCTGTTCCTCCTTCCTTCTCTTCTTCTCCATCTTACACAACACCCCCTTCACCCATGCTACTGCCCTTTTGTCTCCCCTTTCCCTACCTCCATGCTTATCCCAAGGTGAAAAAAGTATCAAGAGACATTAAGAACTATTCCGCTCCGGAACCAGATGGTATCAAGACCTTCTAGTGGAAGAATTTTCCTTCAATCCACCAGCATCTGGCCCGCATTTTCACCTCATATTTTAAGTCGTAGAGGTTATCCTGAAGTGGTTAATGGTGATGATGGGCAACTTGTCTGACCCTAAGAAATACAAGCCAATAAATTGTCTAAACACGCTGTAAAATATCTTGGCAGCTATCCTAAATTATAGGATTGTTCGGACAATCGGACCTGTGGCCATAAATGTATGAATAACGCGGCTCATCGCGGCCTTTCAAAGGCCTGAATTGACTACCGAAAAGCTTTGCATTCAACCTCCCATGGACTAATCATATGTATGTTGGAAAGCTGAGACGTTCATCTGCACATCGTGAGGTGCATAGAGAGATTGATGCTGCTTTGGAAAACCAGATTTACTATCTCATCTGGAAAACATGGTGTGCCATCTAACAACGCTATCTTTCAGAGAAGTGTCTTGCCGGGCGATACTATGAGTTCTCTCCTGTTTTGCCCTAATTATTACCACCATCTCTCGCACTTCGCCATTTCCAAGGGTACTTCTTTAGAAAACCCGGATATCGAAAGCACAAGGTCACTCATGTATTTCACATGCATGATCTCAAGATCTATGCTACAAATAAGAAGCAACTAGATCTAGCTCTAGGGACTTTCAAAGAGTACATTCCGAGCTCGTCGATAAAACGCTGTACAACTCAATGGCCCTGGAGAGACCTAACCCTACTTGGGCGTACCAGGAAGCCATATTCATGACGTAGCATCTATAATGTATGCTCTCTGATGCATATTAGGTATTTTCACTACAACTATCAGCTAACTTCACTTTGTTGAGTGCTGAGGGGAAAACAGTGGACCAAATTTGACCAAATGCATGGGACAAAACTTTATTTTTGTAATATCTTCATAATGAATAATAATTATTAATATTTTATTATTTCATTAAATAGTTCTTAAAAAATAAAAACTATTTTTCAAATACACTTATATAGAAAAAATTAGTTTTTACAAAGATATTAACAAAATAGGGCAAAAATGGAGCGAATCCCATGCATTTGATCCATTGTTTCCCCCTCAGCAGTTAACGAAGTGAAGTTAGCTGACTCTGAAGTGAAAATGCCTAATACAAACGTCTTATCCTACAGAGTTGGTCGTGCGAACTGTCGGCAAGGAAAGAAGCATCTACAATGAACATGCCTGCCTTTCCGGTAGTACTCTCTTTATTTGGAGTGGTTCCATGGACGAAGGACGAGTTCAGATCCCTCGATATCGGATCACGAGAGGTTATGCTCATGAACAAAAGCATGCAGCTTAAGTCGCCCGTTCTGCGACTTTACATTTCACGCCGTCAAGGTGGTCGCGGAATACTGAATCTTGAATGTATTTACAACAGGATTATGCTGGGTACAGCATATATAATAGCAAGTAGACGAGAATCTCTTCTTAAAATGGTCAGGAAACACGAAGAAGTGGGCGAAGAAGCGTTTCTTTACAAAGCAGTGGAGGAGGCATTATATATATATATAAAAATTCTGTCCGGCATAATATATTAAAATATTAAACTTGGCCTTGACTTCAAAATCAGGGTTGAGCAAAATGAATCAAACATCATCCATCTTAAATATTCACTTCTGAAGGCGCGAAAAAAGAAAGCACAAAAGAAAAACTTTCAACAGTCGATGTCGTATGAGCTACTGTTTGCTTTTCTCAAATCACTTGGATGGATGTCAAGCACGAAGCGTTTTATTTTGGCGTAAGAATACGGTGTCATTTTTGTCGCGCACTCGAGAACTGTATACTTCTCCTTGCCTGAGAGAAACAAACCATGTTCGTTATCGAATTTTCGGCTCCAGCCGACAAGCAAATCACAAAATATTTTGTTAAGCTAGTCATCCTGATCATCGATGCTCTTGGAGGTGCCAAGCTATTACTGGTTAATATCCTGAAAAGCACATGTCAGTGAAATGCTGAGACACTTGCCGGGAAAATGCAGAATGCGGTCGTCCTTGGGTTGCCCCGTGTTCACATGATGAACGAGACTTTTGCTAGATGGTCGTATTGAGTCAATCGCAGACTCTAACCACCTATCTCGCGGTCGTAAGACCTGGTTGCAGCTGAAACGTCACCGCGATTTTGCCAGGAGCAGCTGCAATTTTGTAGAATGGCACCCGCTCCCGGTGTAACCCCGTGGCTGTCCTTATGACAAACTTTTAAATATATATATATATATAATTGTACGTAGACCATCAGGCGATAGGCGACTGAAACCATATTATGGAGACAGGACTAAATTTTATATCAACATGGCATTTTCGCAAGAAGTTTCTAACTTCGTTTTAGTGTTTTGACTTCTTGAAATCATCAGGTAGTTAATGCAGTATATAGCTGAAGATGAAAAACCGGAATCACCCGCGAAAACCGTTGAAAACCCATAAACATAATACATTTTTTCAACAAATTGATTATCGCCACAAGCAAGAAAAATTTATGGAAAACTCACATTCTTGCCGATTTTTCTGAATTTCGTTTCTTAATTTATCTATGTGGGGCAAAGGAACGAATCGTTGAGGAAATAATCAAGTTCAAAATTTATTATCCTCTTTTCTATAAACGAAAACTCCTACAACTTCGAAACTTGTTTGCCTAGACAGAAAATTGATCAAGCTTTCATTTCTTATATATTTTTATACCTAGAATTAAAACTTAAAATAACAATAGCAATAAAAAGACGATGTACAGAAACACAATTTCAAGCTTTGCCCAAACATGATCTGGCAATTCATAATTGACAACTGATTCATGATAGAAAATGTCGAAGGCACCATTTCTCGAGTCGAATCCTCGAGAAATGGAGCTTTGACAAAAGTAGTCCTCGATCAGCCGATATTTTATTCAAATAAATACTAAATTCACTTTTTTTAAATAATCCACTTATTTTAAAAGCGCTTTATTCTTCCCAATGATTGTAATAACATTCTCATATTTATGTCGATTTCATGAGGCACTCTATGACAAATATTAAATTCGGAATGAATCCTTGCTAGCAGAGCTTGTATTGAAGTTGAATTACAGCTCTGCTGTCTCAAAGTATAACCTAGTAAGTAACATTTCCGATAGAGGTCACTTTCCCGTGCATAAGTAATGGAAAAAAGCCTTTTTGGCAAATGAAACTTGCTAGGTTGTACATTTGGACAGCAGAGCTGTAAATGCATAGCATACGCTTGGGATACGCGAGATCCGAGATAGGTGAACGCTGACATACTAGAGGGGTCTTTATCAGACAAGCAGTACCTCGCGAGTCACGTTTAATGGTGCACGTTACTGCCTGGGCATATCATTCTCCAGGAGAGATTTACTTGTGAAGTTCTTCGGAAGTGGTGAACCTGTGCTACATAGGGACAATAAGGGGTGCGGTGTACCATGAACCATAACAACCCCGAAAGTTGTCAAGAATCGTAATATCAGCGCAATAACGCTGCTGATGTTGCGAGGAGGCATTCTAAAATTGTCAAAATGATTATACGCATGCAATAAAGACTGCCCTTCCGTTTAATAACGCGTTATTCAACTTATTCTTCACTGTGTGTCTACAATCTTTTATTTTGCACTTCTGCCTCTTCTATGCAGTGTTTTCTCAACTTATGTGACTCCATGCACCATCTCATTTTTCTTTAATTTATGCTTTAGAAATCCGCAAAAATAATTGGATATATGTTGACCTCACTGTATGGAATTCGACAAACCACGGAAATTTGGATATCTTGGTATAATCCTGGTAGACTATAATTTTGACCGTGAAAATTAAAGAAATGCAATTTCTCCAGGCGCGGATCTAAAGGGTAACGTAACCGGCAATCCCCCCCCCCACACTCACGCGAGGATTTTCTGACTGAACTTCACTTTTTTCGTTTTCACTGGGAAATGAAGAAATTTTATAAATAATATACAATTTAAAACGATCTGGAATTTGTCAGAAATCTAATTTATCCAGTTTATACAATTGGTAAATTTAATTGGTCATAGCTCTCTATGTGTATGCAATTTTCCGACCCCCCCCCCCCCAGGACACTTTTCTGGATCCGCGCCTGAATTGCTTCCAGATCTACATCCACTTAACCTATTACATTTTTATTTTACAGATATTTCGGAGAGCGTGAATTCGCCTTAATTACCTGAACTTGTCCATTTTTTAAATATACGAATATATGACTCTCTCTCTCTAATGTGGAAGAAAAACTATTTTTTTCGACAAAAATATTGCTAAACACTTCATTATAAGGTAAAACCGTTTGAGGAAATCGTGATTTTCACAATATCATCCTCGAAATCAATTTTTCGGAATTTGCCTTCTATGAATCTGTTGCTTTCTTCCGCCGGATATTTTCACGATTTAAAAGAGCCGGACCAAGAATATAAATAGCATTTGTTTGTTGAAAGAAAATATGCTAAGCTAGTACATTTCTTTCTCTCCTATGTTTCTCCATGTTGGGGGCACACTACCACTTTCATAGCGACTTTCTCGGAAGCGGTTGCTCCTTTTAGGAATCAACAAAATTTTCATTTTGTTTCATTGATAAAATCCATGAAAATTATAGACCACCTTTTTCTTTACTATCACCGCCCTCTAATGGGACACGTCGATCCTTTAGAAAGGATTTTTTGCAACACCCACCTCTAAAGTTGACGTTTTCATGCTTCTAGGTATGCTTCATGCTTCTAGGCATAGGTAACTTTAAACACTGGTGATGGTATCTTCTTGAAATAAATTTAAATTTAACTTGAACAAATGTTTTAATGATTGAAGTTTTGTTTTTAGGGTTTCGTGGCCCCCCCCCCCCCCCCCCGGCAAAAGAGCATAAACGCCAACATTTTTTTGAAAAATTTTTTGTCACATTTTTTTTTTATTTTTTTTCACAACATTTTTTTCAAAAATTTTTTTTTCACAACATTTTTTTTTCAAACATTTTTCTTCACAAAATTTTTTTCCAAAATTTTTTTGCACAAAATTTTTTTTCCAAAATTTTGTTCAGAAAAGTTTTTTTTTCAAACATTTTATTTTTTGAAACATTTAAAAAAATTTTCATTTTTTTTAAAGTTTTTTTTTTTCAAAAAAATTTCTTTACTCCAATCTATGCAATATAAAATTAGTATTTTTCGTTACCTCCTCCTAACAACTTTTTCGAACGGGCGTTGCAAAAAATAGCGTGTGATACACGTGCGCATAGGTGATTGGTAACTCGTGTGATTGCATCATTCGCCTGCTGCTCGAAGCACTCGTCAAAATCACCTATTTTGCGCACTTATATCACAAATAACTATTTGGAGGTGTCTGCTTCTTTGAGTTGATTCATTGTTAAAACTGAGATTGAAGTATGTGGTACGGCAGCGGTAGGAAGAAAGTCTGGTAATGCGTGGTGGAATGATGAAATTCAGGCAGCCCGGCAAGAAAAGAAAAAAGCCTACGAGAGAACATTAAACATCACAGGTCTTAGCGATGAGGAGAGAAATAGACTAGCAAATGATTAGAGACACAAAAAGAGGAAAGTTAAACAACTAGTCAAGGAAAGCAAATATAAAATCAGAACAGAAGAAAATACAAAACGACTTTGAAGGAACCATGAAACTACTATTTAAAGAGATGAAGGAAAGTGAAAGTGCAGAGTTTGTCAGCGCGAGGAACAGCAAAGGTGAAATGCTATATGATACAGACGGGATAGTAGACGCTTTAAAAGACTCTTTTGAAGAATTATTAGGAGGTGAAGATACCGGGCAACAGAACTGCGACATATAACATAATGCATTAGAAAACCCAATTGAAAAAGTCTGTGTCACTAGATTAGCGCTGAAATTCCTAAATACGGTGGCGAGTACATAACTCATAGGTCGTGCGAATTGATAAATTTATGTATCGAGACGGGAGAAGTCGCAGACGATTGGAGAAAAGCGACTATGGTTCCAATATACAAAAGAAAGGGAGATAAAAGCAACTGCAATAATAACATAGGTATCAGCTTATTAAGTACCGTAAGTAAAATATACTCGAAAATACTTATTCGTAGGGCAATGAAAATTACAGAAGAAAATATATGGGAAGTCCAGAGTGGATTTATGCCAGGAAGATCGTGTACAGATCAGATATTAAGCTTCAGACAGATCACAGAAAAAAGCTTGAGAGTAGCAAAGGAAGTTTTCTGTGCGTTTGTTGAACTAGAAAAAGCATTTGACAAGGTAAATAGAAGTAAACTTTGGCAAGTCCTTAAAGAGTACGGAGTCAATGGATGGCCCTACAAGCAATAAAGACAATATATACAGGTAGTAGAGCGAGTGTAGGAGCAAATGGGAAACTGAGTGACTGGTTTGATATTATGCAAGGGGTGAAACAATGATACGTTATGTTTTCATGGCTATTCATCATATTAATGGATAAGTGTCTAACAATGGCCCTCTTCGACGAAGAAGGTGTGGATCTCGAAACAGTGAAGCAACGTGGGTTAGCTTTCGTGGATGACAAGATTTTAATGGCAGAATCAATTGAGGATTTGCAAAGAATGTTGAATAAACATAATACTGGCATGAAAAACATGGGCCTCCAAATTAACGTAAATAAAACAAAAATCATGGTGTTTGAAGGAAAAAATAAGAAAACAATGTATAACATTGTCCTAAATGATGAGAGATTAGAACAAGTTGACAAGTACGTGTGTCTGTGCAGCCTATTCACTAGCGACGGAAAAATAGATGGTGAGTTAGATAGGCGCATATACGAGGGTAAGAAGGTTATCGGTAGAGCAGGGTCCATCCTAACAAATAAAAACATATCAAAAAAAAGCTTAAATGGCCATACATAATTCTATATTTGTACCGACTGTACTATACGGTAGCGAGACATGGACCTGTCAAGAGAAGGACAGGAGTAAAATTAACGCGATTGGCATGCAACCTCTACGCACAATATGCGGGAAAACACTGATGGACAAAGTCCAAAACGAGATAATCATCAAAGAATGTGGTCAAGGAGAGACACTAGTTGACATATGGGCAAGCAATCAGTTAAGATGGTTCGGACATGTTGAAAGAATGAAAGATGACCGACTGACCAAACAAGTGTATAAAGGTAAAGTATATGGCAGAATGCCCAGAGGTAGACCGCCGAAAGAATGGTTAGAATCTGTGAATGAGACACTAATCCGAAGAGACATAAGAAGCCATAGAAACACGAGAGCTTGCATACAAACATGCATGAACGTGAAGGAAGCTAGAGTAGTATGCCAGGACAGAAAAGTGTGCCGACAAATCGTTTGTAAACAGAGTGTCAATAGAGTGAATGACTCCTGAAACAAAGACTTTGGATACTAAATGGGCCCAAATGGGGAACCACACATAACAATTTTGTGAGGCTCTTCACCTGGGATGATCGCTAGAGAGATTGATCAGCAACCTGGGTCGGACCAGTCCTGCGGAATAAACGTGTCATTTAAATAAATACCACGAGAATTCTAGATCAATCTAGAATATCTATACCTCCTACCTCACACTACTCCTGTCCTCACCGAGCAAGTCACGCCTACGCCGAAAGGGAAATGACTTAATGGTATAATAATAATAATACCTGGGAACGATATCTGAGTATTTTTAAAACAAATGCAGAAAAAGTCAGCCAGTTTTTTCCTCCTTTGAAATTCAGATTTAGTACCTTACATCTTGATGCCCTGTCACCTTTCATTCATCCAATTCTTTTGTAATACTTTGTTACACAGTTTTTAATATAGAATAGCACATACCGTAAACATAGGCTGAGCGGCGCAAATGGAGAAAAGTAACGATAACCTTGATTCAGCATTTCTGAATGCGATATTTGCTTATTCTAAGTGGAAAATAAAAAGGCTTGCAACTAAGAATTGTAAAATTACAGTTGTAGAGACTAGAAGAATATCGCATTTTAAATACAGAATTAGGAATGCGCCGCTTTCCCTCACATATGCGCAGTTTACGCCCACTTTACGATACCTGCTAAACAATAATTTAAAATAATTAAGACAATTTTCTATTTGAATTATAGATAGTTATTTTAAAAAGGGTTCAACATTTGTTTTCAGTTTCATAGTACAACATACTTGCAAATCATCATAAATAACGTATTCTGCAAAGAACAGTGGAGTGCAAGAACTTTCAATTTGAAAAAGCTTGACGCTAAGCGTGATGGAATATAGTTGAAATCGATATTTGACGGAAAGTCCTTAACCCTTGTGTGTACACCCGGGTATCCGGGTGCCCACTGCGGTATATCTTTGCATGGAAGTGAAATAAAAATGAAAATTTCGCTTGTGGCCTACAAATCGGCGTTATTTAGCTCAATTCTAAGCAAATGGTCTATTTGGAATTTATTGAGAAATTCTTTTTCCAAAAAATAATCGGCTTCAAAGTATACATACGTCGCAGACACGCCCAGGATACTCAATGTTATGGGTCTCGTTGCAGCGTAATCATACACTGAAAAAATTTTGGGCTAGCTGCTCGCCCACGTGATAGAGCTGCAACACCAAATGAGTCGCGTGCTGCTCGCCCGCGGCTTGGTGCGGATTCTCTCTCTTGTTGGGCACGCTGTGTGCCCACATTGGAACAGCTGTAGCCCCAACAGTGTTGGTACAGTAACGCTCCGTTTAGACGGGAGAACGGCATCCCCAACCCGAGTTTCACGCGGAGTTTGTTTCATCCGACAAACGGTTTGTCGTATATATTCGTGCTTATTTTATTTTTACAAGTGAACTTTTGATCTTGGATGATTTCTTAGAGAAGAATAACTTCTCGCATTTACGCAATGACCTCAAATGTAAATAATTTATCAATACATAAGCCTGCCGTCGTGAACAGGCGCGTGTACATAACCTATAAGGTAGAAATTTCGTATTTTTTTTGGTAAAAAACGTTAATCTTTTTTGGGATTTGATTTAAAATCAAAATATTGTTTGCTCGAAGTATGAACTGTTACAATTTTCGTTCAGTATTTATCTTTTTTGGTTGAAAATTATACTACTTAGTTGAACGTCAAACTGTTTTGTTGAAAATTAACTTTTTGGTTGATGGTTCATCATTATAGTTAAAAACTCATGACTTTGGTTGAAAATTTAAGTATTTGCTTGGAAATTAGCTTTTTTTTTAAATTTTGGTTGACTTTTTCCTTTTCTCCTTCTTTTTTCTGTTGGTATGTATTTGTCTCTAATGAGCCGAAAAGGAGGTTGTTTAAAAATCTAATTTTGATTCGTGATTTTTTTCAAGCTCTGATTTCGGTACATAAAATTGTTCATAAGAAAGCAGATTTCATTTCAATATTAAATTAATTTTTAAATAGAGACAACTTTTTACCTTAAATTGTCAAAAAAACAACTATTTTTATTTAAATACTGTACCAAAAATGTTTTTAAATGTTAGCTAATTTAGAAATGTATGGTTGCTTGGATTATATCTTTTGCTATTTCGAAAATGTAATAATCTGAATAGATTGGTTGAGAATCAACCACAAAAAAATGTCTCATATTTTTTTCGGATTTTGGAACAAGTTTCAGGAATCTTTTCATTATATCTACATTTGAATACTGAAATATATACTTTTAAGGTTTTCGAGACATTGTATTACGTACCACCAATTCATAAATAAAAGTTTTTTTATACCTGATGTTGAAAATTCTTTATCCTTCATTCATAAAAAAGACATAATAAGTACTGTGAGTGACTGTTGTTAAACATAAACACACATGATTATTATTAACGAAGTGTCTGGGCACACCAAAATATTTGGTGTATCGCTCACCGTATTTCGGTGAACCGATTAGGCGTCCTTTCTAGTTTCTCCTGGGCACACCCAAAATATTTCTTAAATGCTTATCGAATTTCGGTGAACCGAAAAGGTTTATTCTAAGATAATAGTTTCAATTGTTCTCAACATATTATATTAACAACTGTCTATGTGTTTCATTTAATGATAACAATTAGAATTATTGACATAATTTCCAGCACAAAATCAGTCGCAGCAAGTTTTATGAAAAAAACAACATATTTTATACACGACTATCACGCAATTGTTTATAAAACTTGTTAATAAAAATTGATATTGTTGAATTAGACTGAAACTATTTAATAGAATCGGCAAGTAGCATCATAAAGTCATACGCAGAATATTTTTAAAAACCAAAATAAATTTTTCCCTGTAACAATAGACGAATATAATACAATTGTTTATACAATTTGTTATAAAAAATTAAATTTTTGTCTTATAATACAACTTTCGGGCTAAAAAAATCATAAAGTCATTCCCAGCAACTTTGTATAGAAAAATTGTTCCCGTCCCTAAAAAGGTACGACTACAGAACAATTATTTGTATAACTTGTTAATAAAAATCATGAATTTTTATGTTCAATTATTTTTTCACTTTAAATAACATTGTCAAGTATTTTAAAATTATTTTTCATGCCGTCAAAATATTTTCTCGTAAAAATTCGATAGATATCTATTAGTTTATAACATTTTTTATAGCAATAAAATGTCTTTTAAACAATTTATTCCTATTATATTTGTATCTAGGCATTGACTATTATTGATTTCTGGTGTACTTAATTGTTTACACGATCACAAAATTCAACTGCGACCTGCTGCTTAATTTGTGCGCGAAAATCTATTTCTGGACTCGTGGGGCAATTGCTTTCTCTTTTGTGGGACTGCAGCGTTCCCAACACGCGGGAAAGGATCTGCTCGCACGTTTGGCACTAATGCTCACTCAAATGTGGTGTGGCCGCTGCACCGACCGCCGTGGTGGCGATGCGTTCTCACTAAGAAGACAGCTGCTTGCCCAAATTTTTTTCAGTGTACCGTTCGCGAGGTCCGCTAGAGACATCAGGTGGATTGTTTTGGAGTTTTGTATATTTGCATGAGTTCTGTGCCTTTGGCACACACTTTTGATATTTATTTATTGGAATGAAAGTAAAAAAAAAATTTTGATTGCATATTTACAATCGAATTTCAATTTAAGTACGGCTTTGGTTCTGACCGTCGGCTTAAATTAAGCGTCTCCGAACGTACAGTCAGGGCCATGTGAACCATTTCTGTTAGATTTTGCTGCGTAGTGAAGAACATTTTTTTAAGTTTTTGCGTTTTTTTCTAGTACGGAGACAAGGGTAAACTATATATTTAACGCAAATAAAAATAAATTTTGCTTTTACACGTTAAAATAAATGTTTTCCCTGATTACGTACTTTGAACGTTTGCGGACCGTTGAACATCTCGTTTAAACGAGGGGCCACTTACTACGATATCTGGAAATATTAAAACTGTGAATGCGGCAATCTGTATTAAATTCTTACAAAAATTTCCAAGATTTCGATGAGATTGCTGTAAGTTCCGGAATTTTAGACCCTGCTCGCGACCAGAACTCACGTGGAATTCTACAGACACGGCTAAGCTCGGCGGCTTTCGGATTCAGTCGGCTGTTCGTTCCACTCATAGGATCGTATGTCGGAATGCTTCGCACCACTTCACCTCTGTCCACACTTAGTCACACATTTATAAGATTTCTCACTAATGCTAGATTGCTGAAAGATTTCAAAGAGTTCCTCCAAGAGTTCTCTTAAGATTTCCAGCGCGACAATCTGAGATTTCTCAGTGAGTAGCCCCTCGCATTCAAAACAAAAGCTTTCCTTAAATGATCGAGCCGGATACTGGATCACCTCTGTCTCTCGCTTGCTCAAACCATTCGAAGACAGCAGCATCCAAAAGCACGTCACTATTCTGTAACTATATGTTTGCATAAGCGAAATACCTCGCAAAACACTAGGAGTGAACTGACGCACTGGAACCTGTGATGCCAACGGGCCGACTTTTCAACTGAGAATTTTTATTTTGTAAATTTTTTTTTTTCAATTCATCTGCATTATTATTGCTAGCATGATTTTGCAGATCCAGGAGCCAGAATTTGGTTATAATCACTCCATCCACTTGAACAATTAATATCTCACGCCTCACCATACGAATTTTTCTCCAAAACTTTATTTTTGATGATTATACTCATTACCATTTCCAAATACTCATAATTTCTCTCAAATTGACAAAATTAACCTGCGATAATATAGCCTAATGTATTGCAGAATTGGATTCAAAAGTTCAATGCGGGAACAGCAGAAAATTGTATACGCCAATCTTAACTTTAATTGGATTTCGCGTTATTTCTATTCAACTTCTTTTAACGGGATGTTGATAAATGATTATGAATGTTACGAAATCCATACGAATAAAAACTCCCATAATTATAGTGAATAATGCTTTAATTGTGAAATATCTAACATAAGTATTCCTTTTAAACCTGATCAAAATTGCGAATTTTTGCCAGTATAAAGATAACAATGGCCCAGCTTATACAAAATGTTCGAGTTACAAAAATAGTTATGCTTGATCAGCAGCTCCGCAATCGTGAAGAGTAAAGCTTTCGCTTGCTTCCAGTTTGGCTTCACTACCTATCCATTGTTTGATAATGAATGGATAGAGGTTCGAGGCATCAGAAGGCAGTCGAGTCGTGTGGGAGTAGCGGAGGTAATAGAAGTTGGCGGATGGTGTCGTGAATTTCCGTCTGATTTCTCTTCACTCAAGGCTTGGCTGGTTGGGTTGGCTATTAGCTATTGCACGAGTCTGTAGAGTGTAGACTAGGGGGCTGGCTCCTGCTAGGATACCCTAGTAATACAGTTCACTAAGCTCCAAATGTAACCTCTCGTCAACTTGGACCAACACTCATAGCAGCCAGTTGTTCTGGCCGATTAAACTGAGTACATTGCTGCAAGTTCGGTCCGCATTACCGTTAGCGGGCCATATAACCGAATCCACCCTCAGACATTCGACGAGACCTTTCGAGTATTAACTCGAGGTCAAAGGAAAGCAGATTCTCTCTATGTTTCATTAACTTCTAAGACTTGACTGAAGTTCTTCAAAGTAACAATCCAGATCAACAGAATTGCAAATATACTCAGAATGTTTGGGGGTTATGGAAACTTGATAAGTGAACGATTCAATATTCAATGCCCAATATATCTCACTACGGTGGGTTCTATTGTTTTAATTTATTCCTTCTAATGCCCCAGTTTTTCCAATCATGATAACGTTTCCCACTAATTTCACATGAGAAAAAGACAATTTTTTCTTAATGAGTAATACTTGAAACCGTACATTTCCATGTGCAGAAATTCTTCAAGGAATAAGAACCAATCATAACTTTTTGAATCCTTTCACCAGGACTAAAGAAAGGTCAAACTGAGATAATCGAGAAAAACGGTTTGTATCAAGATCTCTTATGTGGAATGAAATATTCCAAAATCAAAATTTATTAATCGGATAAACAGAAAGTGCTCTTTTTTAGTTATCGATAAAAAATATATTATTTAAATAATCTCTATTAAAAACTGGTTTCCGGTTATTTATTCATGGCAAATATTAACTCAAAAAATTAAACAAAGTCACTTACGCAGTTTTTGCCAAATAGGTAGTCGAGGGCACACGGTCAGATATGAAACTTTACGCAAGACAATTCGTGCGTGGTTTTTTGAGCAACGTTTATCTGGCATGCAAATTCTATTTTAGGTATAATGTTTTGAATGTCGTTATAGAACTTTGGCTTTTCAAACAGATTTGTATGCATTAAAAACAACGAAAAACGTTTATTTCGTAACAAAAAAATAATAATGAACCGTTTCTATGATTCAAACTGCAGAGGCGAAAATGAATGCAAAACCTAGATATTAAAGTATAAGATAGTATCACTTAATATGCAGATCTTAACATTCATGTGCTAAATAGTACCGCTCAATATGCATAGGGTAAAGGAACTAATTTTCGAGCAAATATTCTACCTGAAATTTTTTTAGTCTCTTTCTCATAAACAAAAACTCCTAAAATTTTGAAACTTGTTTGCCTTCACAAAAAATGTATTAGATTTAAATTTCTGTATGTATTCATAAACATAAAATTAAAACTTAAGATAAAAATGGCGGTAAAAAGACAATGTGTCACAAATACCATTTCTCGAGGTGCATTTCCCAATGGCTTGAGTGCTATAGACCGACTTGTCGAGACTATGGTGCGATTTGGAAACTTATCCAAAAAATTCAAAAGAAGGAGAAATTTTCTGACTTATAGGCTAACGTAATAGAATAAAGTTCAATTACTGACTAGTAATAGATAAAAATCCCAATAAAAAGAGAGAACGCAGGCAATTCGATATTTCAATAACAAAATATTGAATACAGGGTTAAATTTTGAAAAGTATAAAAAGACTTTATTCTGGTTTTATTTATTTACAAAAAGGAAAGATTATTAATGCTGTAATTCACAAGCTCACAATATCCCTGAAATAATAAATATTTAAAAATCCTCAGATGTCATCATTTCTTGAGTCGAGACCTCGAGAAATAGAGCTTTGACAAAATGTGTCCTCAATTGTGCGATGTTTTATCAAAATAAATACTGAATGCACTTTTTTCAAATCATTTGCATATCTCAAAAGTCGTTCGATTCTAATCACATAAACTGAGTAGTTTCTATCGAGTAAGGTGTATCAAAATATAGGATGCGATGGTACTACATGGAGGTATCTAAATTTCGGTGGGTTACAAGATTCCATTAATTTGTTTCAATTAATTTACAACAATTATGAAACAAATTTTATATTTGAACATTTTTTCCGATAATTCACGAAAATGTTATCTTCTGTAGGTTTCAAGAATGAAACTATTTGATGTACATCTTTGCTTGCATACCTTTTGTACACTCTAGCATAGCGTCTTCCCGTGCAGAAATTGCCCCGGTTGGCCCTACTACAACAAGTTTTCTGGTCGGATCCCGGCCGGGCTACCCCTGTTTGGGTTTCATGGCCAGGAACCGGTCAAGAGCCGGCCGGGCTACATTTTTCTCGAATCACCTAGTCGGGAGCCGGCCGGTTACTGGCCGGGACAACCCTGGTTAGATTTCATGGTCGGGAGCCGACCGGGCACTGGTCAGGATACTTTTTTTTGTAGAAATTACACATTTTTTAAGAGCCGTGACATTATCAAAGACGTATTTACGGATACTAGATGAATTATTATCTGAAAAGTATAATTTCAAGATTTATCAGATCAGCAAAACAGAAACTAGCTTTTTGAATTCTTAAAAAAAAAGATTTGATTTTTTGAAATGTTTTAACTTATTAAATAAAATTGTTATCGATTCTGCAATATGCAACAGCAGATTTATTACAATTTTTATAATTTTCTCTATTTTCAGACAATTTTTAGTCTGTACACTTTCAAATTTACCGCCATGTCTGACGCCTTCTGCGCTGGCGTCGGCGTAGACACTTGTAAGTTTCAGTTTCGAACCTCGAACGAGAATGCACGTGTCGTCTCCTCGAAGTTCGCAAATAAAACCGCGATCCATAATTAAAATGAACCTTATTTCAGTAATCAGTTCGAAAACCCCACTTACTGCGTGGATAATTAGTATTTTTAATTAGTTTATAGTGTTGTGTATTCACTTTTTTCCTTTCTTCCTTCCTAACCTCAAATCACCACGTGGTTTCCAAAATAAAACAATTGCTAGCAGATTCTAGCATCAATTATTGAAACTCTTCTTCAATTTCCTCACGAGAATTTATTAACTTGATTTGACATTTAAAGTTCACCGTATTCTTTACGATGAGCCTTAAAAGACAAAACAAGTTACCAATTTCTCGCCAGAAGCAACATTTTTTAACCGCTCTGTGGCCGGATTACCCGACCGGATCCCGGCCGGTATGAAAGCCGGAATCCGACCAGTTTACCGTGACGTTTTTAGCCGGATCCCGGCCGGTATCCCCGGCCAGCGCCCGGTTTAAACTGGGGCTATCCGGCCGGCTCCCGGTCGGATCCCTGTTACCATTCCTACACGGGTTAGGTCATGATATATAAGAAAGTCCTTTATCCTCGATTCAACAATTTTTGCAATAAAACATTCCAGTGGTGGAAAATACTTTGATATCTTCTGTGTTATTTACGGCTCAGCAAAAATAAAATTAACTTACATTTCGTTCAACCAACTTATAAAATGCTGGGAGAGAATTTTGCAAAATCTTTCTGAAGCTTACGAATTTCTGCTAAACCTAGATGACACCTCAGGTGAAAGTAAAAAACATTTGTTGAAAAGAAATTTATCAAAAAAATCGACTATTTTTTTTTCAAAACCCCCACTTAAAAACTTCTCGAACGGTGTAAAAAGACGCCTGTGAAAAGCAGAGCTCTTAATATTAATATTTAGAGGTCGGTCATCGCGAATTTCTATTTCCTATTTAAATAGCATGTGATTTTTTTTTTATTTGGTCTCTTATGATTTTTTCATAAATTCACTCCTTCAAAAGTTATTTAAGGTTAAAGTTGAACACATAATAAATTTATCGTTTTTTCCTTAATTTTTGGAAAAAATTTGAAATTTATCGCTATTTATCGTAACATTTTTTTCGGAAATTTTATACTTTATTTTTTTTGTTTAAAAAAAGATCGTTTAACAATTTTTAAATCATCAATGCAATTAATGCAATACCGCGTCCTACTACATCATTTACTACCGCAAGGTCTTTAAAAAATTGTACGTTTTCTCGGTAAGAACAATAAAAGACAAATTTTCAAACAATGTTAAACTTGATAATGTGATTATTTGAGTTCGATTATTGTTTTTGTAGATAAAATTTTGAACTATAAAATTTCCGAAAAAACTATTACGATAATTAGTGATAAATTTCAAATTTTTGCCAAAAATTAAGAAAAAAAAACGACAAATTTATAATGTGTTCAATTATAACCTTAAATAACTTTTGAAGGAGTAAATTTATGAAAAAATAATATGAGACCTTTTTTGTAGAGCATCGAATTCCCTACAAGAATATGGTATGGCTTAGCAATTCATCAAGCCATTCAAGAGTTTCAAAATTCCAAATTAAAAAAAAAAAATCACATGCTATTTAAATGGGAAATAGAAATTCGCGACGAGCGACCTCTAAATATTAATATTAAGAGCTCTGCTTTTCACAGGCGTCTTTTTACACCTTTCCACAAGTGTTCAAGTGGGGTTTTTTTTAAAAAAAATAGTCGATTTTTTTGAACCACCCTAATATATATATATATATATTGTATATCAAAACAATAGTTAAAAGGAACAACGTTTGTAAAAAAATAATAAAAAGACATAATGAAGTAAAAATATTTCCAAAATTAAAATGTTCAACTAAACCGGTAACATTTGCAAGAAACTTTATAATTTCTTCGCCTTTTTTCTTACTAAGGTTTTTCTTTAAAATTTAAATTGTGGCAACTTATTGGCCTCTTGAATGTCTAATCTGAAGACAATTCTACCTCAGCAGATTTTATTCCAGCGAATTTCAGTTCAGCTACAGCAGACTAGAGTCTTACCAACTAGGTCAATACTTAATAGAGGTGGCCCGGTAGCCGTCTCATTCAAGTATATTGCCGGGAAGTCGTTTGGCATTACGGTTAAGGGGTGGCGTAACTCGTATGCATTAACAAGAAAAACTAAGTAGAAACTCAGTGGAATACGAAAAGTATCATTGTTTTTTTGTAAATCTTAAAGCTTTCGGGTTAAACACAGGACTTTAGGCAGCGATTCATATAGGAAAGTCGAGGGTGGAAGTTTTACTTACTATACAAAGCCCCTTTGAGGTTTTGCATCAACATGCAAATTCACACGGGCACCCAGAGTAAAAACTCTAGTGACATCTAAACAATTGTTTTAAAAGATGAAAAAAATACGGGATTTCCCACCATGGGAGAGAAATGTCAATTCCACGGTTTTGGAAAGTCGCAAAAATCTGGATGTCATCAACATAGGAAGAGGAATAGGATAGACTGATATGGAGAGACATGAAAAGATAAGTAGTTATTTCTAACACGGAACGGGATTTTTTAAAATTCTTGACTAGCAGACACTTTGAACTTTGTTTTAACTCGCCAAAAATATATTTAGTTTTTATTTTAGTTTCCAGATTTGAAATTAGATGATTATGTAATTACCTGATTGTGAGCAGATTTAATAATTAAATTCAAATTCAAGCAGATTTTCTTGAATCCATTGGTCTTTCACTGATTTAACCCATTTTAAATTGAATTCCCCTTAATAAGTGAATTAAAGAACTAGTGTCCGTCCGACAAAAATTCGTTTCTGTTCAATTGGACATACGTTAACTATTTTTTTCCAATAAAAGGTGTCTACTCACTGGGAAGAGCGACGTTGAATATACATGGTGTTCTTTGCCTCCCAACACTGTTAATTGCCCAACATGCCAGCGTCCCGAAATCACTATCAGTCTCTAGCTTGTAGTCCAGAATACTCATGAGTCCTTCGTTTGGAGACATCACACGAGGATTTCGTATTGGCAGGATATCCCCTCGTGTGCTATTGTATGTCCATGAAAACCTCACGCCGTCATCCGGATCGGCCTCGACTTCACAACGAAGTTTTAAAGTTTCACCACGCAACTCAGTAATATCCAATCTCTCGTAGCCCTTTCTGCACCTTGGTGCATCTGTCGACATAGATAAAAGAAATTATTATGGATTTTCATATCTTAACCAATATTAAGAGAAGTGCTTAGCACGTGGAAAAATTTAAATAGAGGGGCTGGTCTGGTATCCGACCAATTAAATAGATTATTGTGTACAAATATTATTGGAGTACCAGTGTCACGCCTGCATCTATCATTGATTAACTATCAAATAAGACATGAATCAAAGATGTAACGCTTAATCTATGGATAACATGTATATTATGTTGCCAGGGATTCGAACATAAAACCTAATGGAACGCAGTTCTTAATAGCAAGCATATTGCTCATAATCCTATTAAACGATCCATTCCCAGATCCCATACCCAAGTCTTCAAAAATGTACAAAAATAATTTATAATTCAAATACACAAATAATGTTTAACTGAAGTAGTTGTATTTGCTGATACAAAGCGACCTAATGCACTACCGTCGGAAATTGTCGGTACGATCAGCGAAAGTACTATTCAAAATCACTGCCGACTTTAAAACGTATTTACTCGTTCAAAAATAAAGCAAGAAACTTCTCTAAAAACCCTATTCAAAAGCTTATTAAATTACGCGATAATTGAGCTATAATAGAGATACTTTTAACCTTTTGAAGAGAATATACCACGTAAGAAGTTTAAAAAAAAATTAAGAATTTCTCAAATTTTGTACCTCGAATTCAACTTGTGGCATGATCTGGGAAAGTTTTAGCAAGAATCTGAAATTCATAACACGCAGTCTCTACAGTCTTATCTTTAATTTGAGCCACTAAAACTCAAAAAATCTTTACGGGTTCTCGAGATACGACTAAAAATGTTCAAGTCTCAAATGTCAAGTTTTAGTCGGCGATTACTTCTGTCTACACTGAGATGAAATAAAAAATACGAGGTTCATAATAACTTGTAGAAGCAATTGTTGACCGATTTTGGATTTTTTTCTAAGAAAATCAAACATTAAGTTTGGAAGAGATTTATGTAGTTCAACTTTTTCATTTTTGTTTATTTAAACATTTATGGTAATGAAAATAGCGGAAAAAGTCGATTTTTTGGTTTTTATTTTTTATTTTCATACAAAAATTTGGCCTGTGTTCAACATTGCTGGACTAAATGCGCAGGGATATTTGAAAGCAAAAAGTTATTACCTGGTAGAGTTAATTATTATGAATGAATCGAATTGGCACATAGTCTACATTCTGAATTTTTCGTTTACAAAGTACATTTCTGCGTTTGAATTACTCGCTTTTCTTGACAAAATGATACTCGATTATAAAAATTTGTCATTCGATAATTTTATTATTTTATAAACAAATGCCCAGTGTGGATATTTAAAGCCAGAAAGAAATAGTTTTTCTCTTAATTTTCCTCAAATGATGCAGTCCATGATGGTTAGTGTTGAAAACTTCTCAACTCATTTGAAATTTTTAAGGAAAAACCTTATTTCATCGACTTCTTCCAGACCATTTATTCAGAATTTTGTATATAAAAATGACGATTCGGAATCAGACCGATTCCCTCATCAGATTATCTATTATGAAATATGAATAATTAGAAACATATTACGTAAGTAAATATATAAAACATAATGGTAAAAATAATAGAATAGTAAATTATAATACCTTTAACATTTCGCAGATAGTTAGTATTTTAGACCATTAACGGATAGATGAAATCGAAATTTTTTTCAAAAAATGTATTAAAATAGTAATTCTCAATATAACTAGAATGCTTATTCTTCCTGAAGATAAAATTAATTTTACAGTATCACAGTTTAATTCTTACCACAGTAGATTACAATTTACCTTTGATATTGAAAACAAAAAATCTATTAACTTTTTAAATTTACAACTTTGCCGAGACGATAATAACTTCATTATTACGAATTGGTTTAGAAAAGACACTCAATCCGGAAGACTTCATAATTTTTTATCCAACCATCCTATTCAACATAAAATAGGGATTGTTAAAAACCTTGTTGATGCCGCTATTCTACTATCTGATAATACTTTCCACTCAGATAACCTACAGATTGATAAAAAATACTTATGGTATAGTAACGTTCATCTGTTAATTTATATTCCTTCGTTTTTCATACCTTTCGATTGTTAAATTATTATTACTCTATCACTTTTATTTATTATATAGTATTACTAGTTCTTACGCCTATGGCCTAGAAAGTTTACTGCGCATGCGCCAAGGCATCATTCTTCAGATAA
>CAKNYM010051735.1:295027-358188 GCA_932195095.1 Andricus curvator
CCCACCTAGAAACTCTACCCGAACCAAAACTAAAAATCTTGTAAGGGTAAAATCCTGCTGCCCATTGGACACTGCAGCGATGACACTGCCCGCAAGGGATGTGTGGAATGATTCGCCTGCATAGGGCCAAAGGGGTATTGATGCCAGTAGGCGCGCTGCCTTGCAGGGGGACGTTAGGGTACGAGGATGAAACTGTAATGTGTCTGACGACAAGTTGACATGGTCCTTGTCAGAGTCGGAAAGCTCCCATACTTAGACCTAGGGAGGTATGGGGGTTATCACTCCTGGGACAGTGGACTCACCTACGATCGGAATAGGATCCTAACGTGCGGATTATCTTGAAACTACCATGGCTAACTTACAAAAACAAAAAACTACAGTTAAAGATCTAAGGGTGGGAACTCTAAACGCGCGTAGTCTAAAAACTGGCCGACTTAGCGAACTCATTAAGATAGCAATTGAATACAAAACTGACTTAATAGCACTTCAAGAAACCTGCTGGTCGGGCGATTTCGCGTCAATTTCTAAGGATGACTATACTTTTCACTATGGGGGAGCTAAGGGGCAAAGACTGGGGACTGGTTTTCTTATTAATAAACGAATTTCGCAAGCACTTATCGACATGCAATTCATTAATGACCGGTTATCATACATTGTACTAAAGGGTAATTTCAGCAAACACGTATTAATCAATGTGCACTGCCCCACCGAGGACAAAGACGAAGACACTAAAGATCTTTTTTATGAAACAATCGAGCAGGTTTTTGACAAGTTCTCAACGTTTGACGCAAAAATAGTATTGGGGGACTTCAACGCGAAAATTGGAAAAGAACCAATGTATAGGCCTACAATAGGATCAGAAAGTTTGCATGACGTCAGTAATGATAATGGAACCAGAGTAATAAACTTTGCAGCTTCAAAGAACCTCGTTGTCAAAAGCACATATTTCAAGCATAAAAATATACATAAGGCCACCTGGACATCACCAGATGGTAAAACTCACAATCAGATTGATCACGTTCTAATAGACAGAAGACGTCATACAAACATTCTCGATATAAGATCGTATAGGGGAGCGGATTTAAATTCAGACCATTTTCTCGTGATAGTAAAACTAAGATCTAGGCTAGCGCTAAGTAAGAAAACAAGCCGCACAGAGCCAACAGTTCGTTTCAATATAGATAAGTTCAAAACAGCAACAGAAACATTAAATTACCAAGTTGAGATTTCTAATAGTTTCGACGCTCTCCAAGAACAGAGAGACGATAACAATAATCGCGAGGAGGACCCGGAAACCCTGTGGAGCAATACGAAAAAGGCGATAAAGGCAGCCGCGAAACTTTCGATAGGTTTTAAGAAAGTAACCAAAAGCAAACCATGGTTTGACGAAGAGTGCAAACTCTGGTTTGAGAAACGTCGGAAGGCCAGACTAAGTAGTTTACAAAATAAGTGCGATCAAACACATAAGAAATATCTCGAGATTAGCAAAAGTACAAATAGGCTCTATAGATCCAAGAAAAGGGAGTGGGAAAAGAATAAAATACTAGCAATAGAAGCGCATAATAAACAAAATAACCCGCGTGAGATGTACAGGGGAATCAATTTTATAAGGAAAGGCTTTCAAAGTAGAACGGAAGTAATGAGGGACGAAAATGGCAATCTAGTAGCCGATGCGACAGAGAGACTGAATTTATGGAAAGATTATTTCGATAAACTATTAAATGTACGTGAAGCCCCCGTTGAAGGTAATCTCGGCGAAATCCACACTGCTGATCTATTAATTAACGATCCTACTGATATAGAAATAGAAATGGCCATCAAGAAGTTGAAAAATAACAAAGCCGCGGGCATCGATGACCTACCGTCAGAACTGATAAAAAATGGAGGCCCTTGCCTCACAAGGCAAATTTGTAAATTGATACGCGCAGTTTGGAAAACAGAACGCATGCCGGAAGAATGGAATACCTCTATCATTATTCCCATCTTTAAAAAAGGCGATAAAACTAACTGTAACAACTATCGGGGAATTTCACTTGTGCCTTCGTGCTACAAGATCCTGTCTAATGTTATCCTAAGTAGACTAACTCCTTTTGCCGAGGAAATCATTGGGGATTACCAGTGTGGATTCCGCCGAAACCGATCTACAAGCGATCAAATGTTTACAATTAGACAACTGTTAGAAAAGAAATGGGAATTTAAAGAAGCAGTACATCAGCTATTTATCGATTTTAAAAAAGCTTACGACTCTATTATACGCGCGCGAATGTACTGGATCCTAGAGTTCTTGGGTGTGCCAAGAAAATTGGTTAGACTTATCGAAATTTGCTTAAGCGGCAGTAAGGGTAGAATACGCGTAAACGGTAGTTTATCTGAAGAGTTTTCGATCCGCGATGGCCTGAAACAGGGCGATGCACTTTCGTGCGTCCTTTTTAACTTAGTTTTAGAATACGTGGTTAGGCAAGTGCAGGCGAATCCGACCGGTGCTACCCTCAATGGGGTAATACAAATTCTTGGATATGCGGATGATCTCGACGTACTAGGGGATGATAAAGAAACGGTAGCTAAAAATGCAGAAATCTTGATCGCAAAAGCCAAAGAGATTGGCTTGGAAGTTAGCGAATCGAAGACAAAATATATGACCGTCGTCAGGTCCGGACAAAGTAATCAAGACGGGGATCTAATGGCCGGAAATATGAAATTCGAAAGGGTTAACGAGTTTAAATACCTCGGGTCTATTATAACTAGCGAAAATAAGATTAAAACGGAAATCAATGCGCGGCTACACGCTGGCAATAGGTGCTATTATGCAGCAAACACGCTACTAAAATCGCGATCGCTATCTAGAAACATCAAAGTAAGAATTTACAAAACGATAATAATGCCGGTCGTCATGTACGGGTGTGAAACGTGGGCGCTGACGAAAGGAGAAGAGAATAGGTTTAGAGTTTTCGAGAATAAAGTACTTAGAAAAATCTATGGTCCAAAAAGGGACGAAGAGACCGGCGAGTGGAGAAAACTGCATAATAATGAGCTGCACGCTCTCTACGGGTCAGCAAATATTAATAGAGTAATGAAAGCGCGTAAATTAAGATGGGCGGGGCATGTAGCAAGAATGGGCAATGAAAGAACAGTGGCGCAAGTTTTAAGAGGGAGACCGACTGGTAAGAGACCCCTAGGCAGACCGAGAAACAGATGGGAGAAAAATGTAAGGGATGATCTAAAAGAACTAGGACATGATTACTTAAACTGGATGGAGAATGCACAAGATAGAGATGTGTGGCGGTCTCGGGTAGATGAGGCAATGAACTTTCGAGTTCGAACTGCTAATCTATAATAATAATAATAATAATAATATGTATATATTATATAGTATTACTTTATGGCCAACGGCCATATATATGTATATATTATATAGTATTACTTTATGGCCAACGGCCATACCACGCTGAAAAACCCAGTTCTCGTCAGATCACTGAAGTTAAGCAGCGTTGGACGCGGTTAGTACTTGGATGGGTGACCATTCAAGAATACTGACATGAGTGCTGTTGGCACATCGTGGGTGTGGTGAGCCCACACTTGTAGTTATTTATAACTACAAGAAAAACCTAGAAACACTACCCGAATCGGGTAGTGTCACGCCTACCCTGAAAGGGAAATGGTTTAATGGTATATATTACTAGTTCTTACGCCTATGATCTAGACAGTTTACTGCACATGCGCTATGGCATCATTCTTCAGATAATGTTCTCGATATAACGACTGCTCACATCTTAAGATGGAGACGGAGGGTGCACACTCCGTCATTCCTGTAAATTTAATTTTTGATTTTTCAATTTTTTAACATAACTATTATATAAATTTTTCAACTTCGAATCCATTCTCATAAATACGTATTTAATTTCCTTTTCATATAATTTATATTTTAGAAGTCCTAATTATTTTAAAAATGAGCATTCTAGTTATATTGAGAATTACTATTTTAATACATTTTTTGAAAAAAAATTCGATTTCATCTATCCGTTTATGGTTCTAAAATACTAACTAACTATCTGCGAAATGTTAAAGGTATTATAATTTACTATTCTATTATTTTTACCATTATGTTTTATACATTTTCTTACATAACATGTTTCTAGTTATTCATATTTCATAATAGATAATCTGATGAGGGAATCGGTCTGATTCCGAAACGTCATTTTTATATACAAAATTCTGAATAAATGGTCTGGAGGAAGTCGATGAAATAAGGTTTTTCCTTAAAAATTCCAAATTGTTATTTCCCATACGTTAAACCAAGAATATTTACATCCCAAAATTTTTTTTCATTCTCAACTCATATTTTGAAATAATTTTCTAAGAAATTTCATAAACGAATGCTTACTGTTGACGTTCAAAGGCAGAAAACATTTGCCTTTTCTCTTAATTTTTTTTCATTAATTTTTGTAATTCGATATTTTTTTGGTTATTTTCTACGCCAATGCTATAAACAAATGCCGAATGTAGACGCTCAAATTAATTTTCACTCATGAAAATTTGCTGTGGGATATTCTTTCTTCTTATAAACAGATTATAAGAAGAAATGGTTGAATTTGTAGGCTCCGGAAGCTATGATTATAGTTCTTTAAAGTATCCACTCCAGATCCTTCTGTCCTGGAAGGTAAGCAATACTGTTAGAAAAACCTGTACTAAATTTAGTATAAATGTAATGGAAGCAGAAATACACAACATGAAATTAAATTGAGTATACAAGCGTAAAGTAAATTTAGTATATTCATACTGAATTTAGTATACACGTACATGAAATTGAGTATTCGCGTGTACTAAATTCAGTATAAATATACTAAATTTACTGTACGCTGGTATATTACATCTAATTTCATGTTCTGCATCCTTGCTTCCATTACATGTATACTAAATCTAGTACAGATTTTTCTAACAGTGAAGAGAAGGAAATTTACGCAAGGTGTCATCCCATTCCAAGAGGAGAACTCTTTTTATCACTTGACATGGCCTCAACCTACTTAGACTCTGATCGTTATTACCGGTTACATGTACTCAAGTGAACTCCGATGATTCTTACCCGACGCCCGATATCTTTCAGCTTTATTTTTACTAAAACTTTGATCAAACTTATCAGTTACGAGTTACGTTTGGAATCTATCGGCCACAAGCTGTGACATGAAACTATTAACGCATTTTTCGCCAAAAAGTGGACTCTGACCGTTTTTCGTCGCAATCCTTCATCTGTATAATTCTATAAAAAAATAAGAGGAAATATGATTAGAAATATCATATATCTATAAATATTGTGCGCATGTTGAGGTTAGGACAAAAAACATTATTTTTCACGACTTCCGAATTTTGCAACTATCGCGAGATCGCAAAAACTCTATTAATTTACTTAAACTTCATACTTCTTTGAAAATGTTGTGAGAGTCTTATATTATAAAAACAAATATTCACTGAAATATTAAAAGATTTGACACTCACCGTGTTATAACATCTAACTTAGCCATGATGATAAACGTCACAGTTGACAAAATTTATTAAAATAATTTCTTTATAATAGTTCTGCAACTTGCGACAATTTAGATACAAATTTTCAATTCTTAGCTCAACTAAACATTTCACAAAATTCAGATCTATAATTCTGACAATTCACGGTAAAAACAACATTGATTCGCATTTTGATCCCTGATCCGGATTAGGTTCCCTTGTCCTATCGCTCCGTTCCGGAACCGCGATCGGAACAAGCCCGGGACCATTCCTAAAACAAAACCAGAACCGTATCTAAATCGGTCGAGTTTTTATTTCCGATGTACAAGCCTGATTTCTTTCAAAGACGAAATGATCAATTCGGTACCATGAACACGCAAATAACAAAGCGCTTGATTATCTTTTCAGGAGTGCTCAAGCTTCAACTTCCACGAAACATATTATATTTCAATGCTGATACTAGTCATCGTTTCATCCAGCTTTGGATAGAAACCTCCATATAACGGAACAAACTGAGACGTAACTCATGCTTGTCAAAAGTTACGATTAGGAAGTTGTCCTTACTATGACACATGCGAGTTTAATGAAACAAGGGATGCTCGATAGCTCGATTGTAATTCCCACCGTGCATACATCGACAAACTCTCGTGCACAGTTGCATTATCAGATCGTATGCATATAATTTTGAAAATAAGAGAAAAATTTGGATGATTAGCGATAATATTTCCATAATGAACAGAGTTATATCTGGCCTTTTTTGCGGCCATTGGGAGTGGATGATTTTACTCCCACCCCCTGAGAGATATGAAAAAAATAACGCCGCAGGCAAATAGTTTGAAAATTTCAAGGTAGAAACAGTAATGTTTTTATTTGAAATTCAAAATTTCCATATTTTTGTAAGTGATTTATTAATCGTATTGCATCCCATTGCGGTCTGCGCCCAGTGTGGAGGCACCGATAGCACCAATCAAGTTCCGGCTCTGCTAATGACTAACTGGTATTTCTGAGATGTTATATTCACGCACACCATATTACTATACTTTCTTAAACCTTTGATTTCGCATGTGAATAAAATTAGATTATAACATTGACACCTGTACATATTAATAAGACATACATGCATCTTACTCCAACTTTCCTTGGATTTTAGTAGGCATTTTCGATGTAATTTTGTTCACTGCACTCGAGTTGGAGCCCAAAAATTACCTATCACGTCAAGATTTTGAAAAAATTAGAAGTAATATTATTCTCTCCAGACAATTTGGCTGTAAATTTTGTGTTAACGAACACTCTATTAGTCGCGATTACTAGCACATTTAGCTTATGCATGTACAATATCATATAAAGTAGTCCTCTATTTTTATATCCCTTGATTTTTCCCATTTCTTCAGAGGTGATTTACTATAAAGCACAAGTTTTTCTAAAGTTTAGAAGAAAACTAGAAGAACTACGAAAATACTACGGAATTTTGAACAAATACAATCATTGCTAAAGTGTTCGCTGTCTCTGACAACTTTCATATTTCTAGTCTGGAAACAATATTTTAATTAGGCTGTAAATTCTAGAATAAAAATTGAAATTTAATAAAATTCAATCATTTTTAAACACACATCTGAAAAGGCATAATATACTGTGAAGAAGAATAAAATCTAAGTTGTATTCTGCTAGAGTGCAACGAGTAGACAGCGGCGGTAAGTAATTGTGAACCGGAAAATAAGGTTCGAGTCAAGTGGACGTAAGAAAACCCCTCTTCTATGGTTGGAAAGGCTTTTTAAAAAATTCGACTTTTTAGTATTGAAAGAATAGATACAAAAATAAATTAATATGACGAAACTATAAAATTCGTCTACTCCACCAAAGCTTTGATATTGAGTTTCTCTGCTATTACATTTTTATAATTCAAATTTGATGAAAATTAGTAATTGAATCATAGTTTTGAATATCAGAAAGCGTTTATCTCCGTGTATGATCTATGAATACAATAACAGAAATTCCCACAAGTTTGTACAAAAAAAACTTTTGAAAAATATTTTCCAAATTTAACAGCGTTACCGCGGTGTTTACCAACCCTTATCCCGCTTTACGGCAGTGGTTTGCTCTACTGCAATTTTCGAAACAAAATTAAGTAATCTTGTGTTAAAGAGGCCAACCATTTTTAGTGCTTTCCACGAAATTTTTCGTTTATACATCACTTGTTTTGGGAAGTTGTTGTGTGCATGGCACTCGAGTCCCCGAAAGGAGAGGCCATTCTCATTGTTGGATACCAAAACTCACATTTCATGTGGATGAGAAGTGGAGGACTGCGACTCGCGCCAACGGCGTTCGTGACCTGACAGGAATAATGCCCCAAGTGGGACAGAGTCAAGACTCTTAGTGTCAGGGTGTTGGATGCTACCAGGATGCCAGCACTGATGTCGTGTTCTAGTGGAGTGTCCTTGAAACATATACAAAAATTACAATTATCATAGTGTAAATCCATCGCTCTGATTAAAAAATTGGGTATTATAAGTTGAGAATAAGTACGTCTCCCGAGGATCTATTTTGTGAAAATAAAAACGTGACATACTTTGAATTAAGACAAAAAAATATTTTCATATGAATAGTACAATATATTATATGCAAAATAGTATACTGGAAATAGTATATTGCGAACTTGTAATAAGCAACGTACAAGGTTATATACCTGGTTCAAAAAGTCAAATACGGGAGAGGTGTCTAGGATTGCCCCCCTTTTCCTATTTAAAAAAAATTCTTGATTCCAAATACCGTCAGAAATGAAATAAGTTTCTAACATTAAGTTGTTTATTTCTTTCAGAAAGTTCATATGCATACAACTCTTGAAAAATTTTATAAGGTTTTTATGTTATATACCATTAAGCCATTTCCCTTACAGGGTAGGCGTGACACTACCCGATTCGGGCAGTGTTTCTAGGTGATAGTTTTCTTGTAGTTATAACTAACTACAAGTGCGGGCTCACCACACCCACGATGTGCCAACAGCACGCAGTATTGTCGAATGGTCACCCATTCAAGTACTAACCTCGCCCAACGCTGCTTAACTTCAGTGATCTGACGAGAACTGGTTTTTTTCAGCGTGGTATGTGTGGTATGTTAATTTAATTAATTTTAATTATTTTGATGTTAGGGAGCGTTCAAGTATTACGTAACGCTCTAAGGGTGGTGGGGAGGGGGGTCAGGCCAAATGTTACATAATGGCGAAAAACCATCGGGAAAAGTCGACAAAAGCGTTACACAGGGTGGAGGGGATCAAAAATTCCGAAAAACAGCGTTACGTAATACTTGAACGGTCCCTTAAAAACAATACGTCAAAGGACCCGTATTAGGAACCCGGTCTCTTAAAACGGGCCTCTTCTGAAAACTATAAAAATAATTTTAATGAATGCTCAATATAGATAAATTTTTTCCGCAGTACATTGCTTAAACATTTAAGTACCTTGCTGACGCATTATATGTGCAAAATACGCTATAAAACGTAAAATAAGTGTTAAATAAAGCCAATTATGAAAAGAACATGAAAAAGGTAGAACGTAGTAGAAATTTATAACGAGTTGTGAAAGTACAAATATTATTTACCTGTGAACAATGATTAATTGATATAGAGCGAAGAAGCAACATTTTTTCAAGCATTTTGTGTTGTTGATCTACGTGCAGCAAAAGGATAGGTGAGGTTAAGAAATTTTGTCTTTTGTTAGTGCAGAATTTCAATTTCTGATCTTTTTAGCTGTATCAGCTGTTACGTCAACGGCAAAATAGGTTATGCTACTACCTTTATTATCTGATGAAAACGTAGCCTGCATTAGGAATCACGCTTCTTCTACGCTTTTTACACTCTGTTTTTAAGAAACTTACGGATTCATAAAAAATACATGATAGTATGAAAGCTTAGACAATTATCTACATATATAATAATAATAATACATGTTTATAATACAAATTAAACACATAGGTGTAAACAAGAGTTGGTTCAACGGTCTATTTAAAAGGCATGAATACAGCTGAACCTGCTTTCAAATCCAATATAAAATAACAAATACTCAAAGTCTTGAATCACCACATACTACTGAATTATGACTTCTAAAATAAGTTAAAATTCATCATCTAAAGTTATAAAACAATGTCTGCTTTTGTTAATTTACGCGCCTTGTTTGAAAAAAATCACTTGGAAACTAACTTGAAATCTATTGAGCACTGGATGAATATAATATGTTTATCGTCATATTAAAATATTGAATGGGGGGGGGGGGGTCTTCTGAGACACCTTTTCCCAGCATTAACAGTAAATATAAATTTCATAGAAGTCTGGATTACTTACGAGAAATGTTGGTAAAATTTTCATGATGGAACAAATAACATTAAGAAAACAATTCATATATGTATACATCTGAATATAGTCGAAAACAAGATCAAAATTTGAAAACCCTACATTTCCTTAAAATTTAAGTAAACATCATAAATAATTTTATTATTACTATTATTTCTGTTATTAATATATTATATGGAATATGAGTATGATCAATTGCAAGTACAGAAATTAATTCGAGTAGATTAAACTTCATACAAGCCGCACTACATATTTAATAGTTGACAAATTACCAAGGACGGCGTAAATTAAGCTCTTGTATTCAACAGCTCGTCCGGCGCTCGAAAACACTAAAAGCGTTGGAACCCGGGTCTCACTAAACGAAAATTTTCTGATTAGAAAAATTATTTTTGTTTGCAATATAGGCTTGCATAGAATAACAAGATAAAACTTCATTCAATTTACATTTTTTCCAATGATTAGTTTTAATAATAAAAATTAAGAACTGAATTAAGAATTTCCCGAAAATCAATAAGCGAAAAAAAAAGAAATCATCATAACTAGACCAACTATTATTGAAACTGTTTGAAATTTGGCACACATGCAAAGTATACACTGGGATGCCTCCAAGAATTGTTTTATATACGGAAATATGTTTTTTATAAAATAGTACGCGACGCCGTAACGATTTCACTGTTACCATTAAGCCTCGTCAGGCAGAGAATACGCCAGAAAGCTAGTTTCAACTACATACATCAAACAACTTCTTGGTGAAAGTTGGTTTAAGTCTGTAGTTTCCTCGATATACTTTTTTAAGGAGAAACAAGATGAATGTGGTTACCGACTGGCCTTAATTAACAATTGAATATCATCAAACAAAAGGTCATTTAGAACTTTTTTATTGTCTTGTATTAATCTCTAAACTATGCTTTGTACGTCTACAAAATTTCAAACAGTTTTAATAATATTTGGTCAAGTTATGACAATTTATATTTCAAACACTCGTTGATTTTCAGGAATTTTTTCGCAGTTTTTGATTTGTATTATTAAATTTAATTATCAAGAAAAAAATGTAAATAGAAAAAAAGTTCCGTCTTGTTATTTTATATAAGCCTATATTTAAAAAAAATAATTTTGTTAGTTTGAAAATTTCCATTTATTGAGATTATGACACCCTGATCTCTTTTTTACATTCACATTCATGAAAGTGTAATGTAGTCGTCCAAATTTTCGATCTCTAGTTAATAACATATCTTTACTTTTCGGCACTCACAGAGTCTGAATATCATAACATTTTGTCGGTGTTTGTCTTCATATATATATATATATATGTCTGTATGACTGTCTGTATGTCTTTATATGCCTGTACGTATGCATGTATGCATGCCTGAATGTATATCTGCATGTGTGTTTACCTGAATGTTGTGGCCCTGATAACTTTTGAAGGATTTGTCCCATCAAGTCAATCTTTAATACACTTTTTGAGGGTCCCAAAATGAAGGTCAACTTCGACCAAATGATTCTCATCAAAATAACAATTTTTTTTAGCAATTTCAAAATAAAAAATATGCCCGCCGCGCGGGCACATTTTCATTGCGCGCTGGGCGCGACGCTTCGCGCCAAGTTTGAGCGCGCCCAGGGCGCACGTGTACACTGTCGCACTTCGCGCTCGTTTTCGTACGTCCAATGCGTACATTTCAACTACATTGTTTCAAATATCATAACTTAAATCGAAAACTGTGATTTCAGTCCCTGAGAAACTACAGTCATAAATTTTAACTGAAATTGCTTTATTTTTTGTTTTTGAAGAAGGTTCTCAAAGCACCGGTGGCTTTGATGATTACATTCTCATTGCGACACTTACGGCTTTCTTAACAACAAAAATTGCTTATTTTTGAAAATGCTTGAAATTTTTTAATTTTGGTCTAATTGAAAAATTGCATGGGAATAGTTCAGAAATATATTCGATATCTAGTGAAATTTTTGAATGAAATTACTTAATATATCAGAAAAATAATTTCTTCTATTTTCTACAAATTTTCAGAAAAATTTTTACAACTCATAACAAATTTTGTTTCAAATTTGGAAAAAACTCTAACTTTTTGAATTTTGGTCTAATTGAAAAATTTAACAAGGATAGTTTGAAAATATGTTTGATATCTAGTAAAAATTTTGAATCAAATTCCTTAATGTATCAGAAAAATAATTTCTTCTATTTTTTGAAAATTTTGAATATTTTGAAAAGTATATAACTTTTCTAATTTCTATCGAATTCAGAAATTTAATTGAGATAATTTGCAGTTCTTTTACCCATATGCAAGGAACTGTAACGGAAATTTTTGAAGCTTGAACAAAAAACTTTCAAATTTTGAAAATGCCTTACATTTTGTAAGGTTATCAGCTGTGATAGTGATCGTCAGTTTTTGCATACAAACAATACTTTATTACTATGATAAGAATGTAAAAAAAAAATTTGAAATCTTTAGAAATTTTTCTCACAGTTTCTGGCACATGATAAAAAAGGCTTGCAAATTATCTAATGACATTTCTAATTTTGATGAAAATTAAAAAATTTATACGCTTTTCAACATTTTGAAAATTGTCCAAAAATAGAAAAAATTATTTTTCTGATAAATTAGTAAATTTTAATCAAATTTTTCGATTAGACCAAACTTTAACTAGTTTAAGAAACTTTATTAATTGGACACATATTTAAAATCTTTTAAATAATTAATAATTAAGTAGAATAACTGTATTAGGATATTTTCAAAACGCAGTGTCATGATTTTCAATATATTTTTTGCAACTGACTACAAATTCTTGTAGAGTTAACTTAGAACCGTACTTTGAATGAACGAAATGAAGTCTATGGCTTCATGTATATGTTTAGTGAATAGAAAAAATTATATTTTTACATTCTCATCATAATGAGAAGGTATTGTTTCCATGTGAAAACTGAATATCGCGGATTTCTTCAAATCTTGACGTTTCGATACCCCCTGATTCTGAAAAAAATGTTTTACGATAATGTCTTTCTGTCGTCGTCGTTGTTGTCTGTATACCGGATAACTTTTGAAAGACTACTCAGATTGGATTCTGCTTTGGCACACGTTTCAAGGGGCCAAAAATAAAGATCAATTTCTTTAACCAGCTATTTTGGATGAAAATTCCAAATTTTCTTGAAAAATCGAAAATTCAAATTTTGATCGCACAAAGGAAGAATGAAAAATAAAAATTCCCATTTTGCGGTCCAACTATGCAAGATACGAAAAAAATGACAAAGCAAAAATTATGGTCCCAAAGAAAATCTAAAAATTGGTTACTAATCACTTTTTGTTAGGAAGCGTAATTTTCGCTTTATTCGTAAAAAACAACATTAAAAATAAAATAAATAAAATTTTCTAGAGAAACGACACAAGCTATGAAAAAAATTAATAGACAATAGTTGCTCACCCAAAAAAAATATACAAATTTGTTCTCAATTTTTGCTTTAAAAATACATTAAAAATTTTTTTAAATCATACCTACAAATTTGCTGAAAACCACTTTACGTCAGGATGCATATTTTTTGTTTAAAGTGTAAAAAAAATATTGAAAATAAAGAAATTAATTTATGGAAAAACGACACAAGATGCAATAAAATGTTTAATAACAAGACTGTTTTTTTTATAGTTTTAATTATAAAAACAAGACAATGAAAATACGTCTGTTTAAATGTCAATGCATACGAGTATTATGAAGTGTAATAATATGCATTTATTGAAATTATAGATTTTTCAAGGTAGCTGAAAATCAAAATTAATGCAAAATAAGGAACAAATATTAAAGTGATCATAATAAATAAATGTTGTACTTTATTTTTCAATATCTGAATAACCAATCCCAGGCAAGGTACATAAATAAATGTTATATAGATTTGATATAATAGTGTTAAACATAATGTAGGAAAGTACGCAATTGGGAAAAAATCGAGTGCGAAGCACGAGATACGTGATGAGAATGTGTTCGTTAAAACTCAAGGATGTCGATGCTGTGATCTTTAATTTTAAACGGTCTGTGCACAAACTTGGGGGTAGTACAAAGATCGAGCGCGCAACGTGAGCTAAATACATTATCGACCTACTTCTTATATTCCTTCTTCATTTTTCTCTACATTGTTTTATTTTGATCACAGTTTTCGATTCAAGTTACAATATTTATGATATCCGAAAAAATTCAGTCCAAATGCTCGCATTAAACCTACGAAACAGAGTGCGAAGCGCGAGAGCGTACCCGCACGCCATAGGCGCTCTCAAATCTGGCGCGAGGCGCCGCGACCGCGGCGCGCAATGAGAATGTGCCCACGCAGCGGGCATGCTTTTTTTCTATTTAAGAGAGTGAGTTGATGAATTACTGGACGCAAGCCTGGAAATTAGTGTTAATTCCCGAAAAACACGAAACAGCAATTTGAGTTTCACGTGAAACGAGGAGTTTCTGGCACAAGAACGTTTAAAATTGTAGTGGAAAATCTCTTGTGATTATTTTACCGAACAGTGCATCTGCGTCAAGTTATCTGCTATATATTTCCTAATGTGTCCCAGTGCTTGTTATTCTTGCAATAACAGATGAAAAAATACTTTTCAATAGTAAAACAAGAAATTACAGTAAAATAAGGTGATACGAAAAAGATGTTTAAGATTGAGTGAATAGCGTGTGAATTTAAAAAGTCGCATAATACTTTTGTCTAAAAGGTTCCGTACCTAATCTAGAAACAAGAGAAAAAAGAATACATTTCGCCCCGTGGCGCGTATACTATTTTTCTTGATAAGAATGACCCGACTGGATATTTGTCAAACACGATTGACGAAGGATGGTAGTATTGTTTCACGCTTGCCCACCTCCTTATAGTTATAACCAATCATCGATACGAAAATAAATTCACCCGGCAGTCATTTATCCAATCGCGAAGACCAAAATAACTTTACACAAGATTAAATTCATTTACGCCTCGGTGATTGGATAATGAAAAATATTACACCACAGTGTGCTGCAAAAGGCTATTTTCGCGATGTGCGACGAGGTACGAAAGACGCCGTTTTCTAAGTTCGTGTCAAGTGAAATAATATTAGACTAGATCCAAACAAATAATCCGTTAAAATATGTTAATATTCATTAACAAAAATGTATTATTATTTAGGTAGCCGGTAAGAAGGAATTGATTGGGACGCATATAATGGCATTTCAAAAAACAGACATTTCAATGTCTTCAAAAGCGTACCAATTGTATTTCCTTCCTAAATGCTGTTGAATGCGCCTCACTGTATAAAACTCATCTCGTTACAATCGCTTTTAATGCATGTAAAATTCAAGGCATTGAAGTGATTTTCTTGTCATGCCTTTGAGATTATACCATTTATGTGATGCCATTTAGTAGTACTCGGCGACCCGTCAAATTGTATGCCATGTAATGCTTTTCTCGAAACCAGTATCGAACAGAATCAATGCCATTGGATACTGTTAGCAAAATATTGAATAGAGTATTGCTAATCCATGTGATTTATTTGTGTTTTGGCCAAACATCCATGATACGAATTCAAAGGCATTGAAATGTCCGTCTAATTTTGTCTCTGGTCATCAGTTAGATGCCGTTCACCGATTTGTGGAAGTGTCATTCCATTTCATATTGCCGAAATCGGTTGCGGTCTAACTTTTGAAAAATTTGATACTCAGCTACAATAATTATTAATGTTTCCGAAATTTATTTGCCGCACACATTTATGAATTTTTTTCTGAACTTGATTTGTATAGTGAAAAGGTGCGGAAGAATATTACATTCATATGCATTATAGAATGTAGAAAAATAGAAATTCTACCATTAAAGATTAAATTGAATGGAATCAGATGTATTAGACAGTCTTTAATCGTTTATATAATAAGAGCAAAAGTAACTTCAATAAAAAATAATGGGCGAACATTTTAGTTTTAAAATAACTAAAACATATCCATTTTTCAACATATTTGAGGCGTTATTAAAATCGCAGTGTTTGATTTTCAAAATTGAAACTTCCAGCATGAGGTTTACTTCTTATCATAATTTTTAGAATTTAAGCCCTTTATCAATTTTTAATCCTGAAATATGAAAATTGCACTTTTAAATTCATCACTGTGGAGATTTTGTTCATTTTTGGAGATGAATACCTTGTAGGGAGAAAAATAAAAAATCCCAGGATTTACAGTACTTTTGATCAGGACAAATCGCTGCAGTTTTTCACAAACCATGACTTAGACGTGATGTAGAAAGTGCTTACATTGTCTCAAATTTTTGATAGTTGTTAATATGAGTTCTTTTTGGTCTGAGAAGTATTCTACAGATCTTTGTTTGAAAAAAACGTTGTATTAAATGTATTAAGGTAATGTTTAGTTGTAGCAATGCACCCCGGATGAAGCGAAATCGCCACAGTTAAAGTTTTCGACTTGACATATTGTTACGTGTATCCTACACTAAAATTATTACAAAACTAAACCAGTCGGTCGTAGTTGAAAAAATAAAACATCACAAATTGAAGTCAAAAAAACTTTTTTATTAAGTGTTAATATTCACACTATCAACGAATACTAAAATATATTTGTATCAAATAAAGCATGATTTAGCACGAGCAGGTGTACAGTTTTTCGAGCCTCCTTTTGGGAGAGTTGGGAGGCTTCCCTACGTAGTAATAACAAGGAGACGTTCTGACTGCGGTAACTGCACCTTTATTGCCAAGCTCAGACGGTTCAAATCAGCACTATAGCCAGTCGGGCATGCGCACAGTGATCTGCCAAAATAGACCGGTCGTAACCGATCATGCACGAAGCCGAAAAGTAGCGGTTGACGTGCAATTTGAATGTCTACATTCAAAGTTTGATACCATTCACATGTTTCATATACATTAATTTATATTCAAAATGCAAATTTTTCTGAATAGAAAGAAAAGTATTGAAACTAATTCACGAGTAGGGAATTCATTAGTTGTAAGCCTTCTTTGTTTAACATCACATTCAATTATTTTCAGAACTTATTTACGAACTGAAGCCAAAATCAGAAGACAATACACTCAAGAACTAATATATATATATATATATATATATATATATATATTCATTTATTTATTCCTCTTATTATGCTTCAAAAATTTTCAAAAATGATTATGTGTCAGTTATTGTCCGAAAAGCAATTTCGCGTGCTATTTTAAGGGCCACACTGCATACAGGCGTAAGTGTAAAATTTTGAAAATGCGTTTTATTGGCTCAAAGTAATTTTTTGACCTAACTTATATTTCTGTAGTAGATCATGATCCACTTCAAGTTAGTAGTGGGTCAAAATCGTTTGGTCGTTCTTTGACAAGGTCTTTCACGCACATGATTATTTTTAAACGCTTTTTTCGCGATCCAATAGAGCTAACTAATAGCTCAAAAGCACTTTCTTGTTTTTTTTTTAATTCAAAAAGACTTTTTCTTATATTATGCAAAAGTTTAATGCCTGATTAATACGTTTGACTTTATGAAATTATATTTTAAAAGGTTACATTTGAGTATCTCTCAATTCTATGTATAATCCTCACAAATGTGACATTTTTCTGCAACCTTGCAATTTGAAAATTAAATTTTGAAATAAAAAAGTAACTAGAAACATTTATTTGGCAAATAAGTTCCAAAAACACGATTCCAGTGATTCGATTATTTGATTATTCATTATTTGACAAATAAGTTCTAAAAACATGATTTTAGTAATTCGACGTTGGAGCAAGAAATTTTAGACAAATCCAGGCGGAAGCTTCGACTGTATAGTGCGTCTCTAGGCTGATGTAAACTCCCTTGAAGTTGCTGTGGCGTGACATAGCGATAGATAGATACAGTTGGTTTACGACATAACATTATGTGCAAACCTCCATAGGGTGGTTCTATGTCGCGGGAATTACGTGCAGTAAGCGAAGCGTAGTATTGGAAGGCATATTTCACAGATAGGTGATATCGCTTTTGCCTCCGAAGTAGTCGAGTCTTTCACCGCCCTTGTTTCTTTTATAAGGATTTAGTAAGTAAAGGCTAACAAATTTAATAAATAAAAATAAATTCCTCACAAGAGGTGGTTAGCACGAGGCTCTTATCTTAACTTGGAGGTTGTGCTTTTGTTCTGGATGGTGCAATGGTCACCATTCAGAAAATTTAAGAAATAATGAAACCACGAAAGAAAAAAATTCTTCATCACGAAAAATATCCAATTAAATTATCGAAATTTTCATTCAGAAAACATTGGTGTGTAAAAGCATAAGTATTATTTATAAGAGCAAACGTTAAATTATCGGAATCTTATATGTGGGCATCCGCATGAAAAGGGCCCTTATGGTCGGTTCTAGTTCAGGGGATATTCGTGTTTTTCTAAGTTGGTATGAAAATGATAATTTTTGGGTTTGAGTGGGGGATGAAAGCGGGGTCTATAGGGAATCAATTGGTACTATACTCATATCCAGATTGTAATCGGAAGTGGATATATTTCATGTTTGAAGAAAAAATCTAGCATATGTGCTTATGACACTCGCCAAGTGACTCAGTTTTCAACTCAGAAGATTCATTTTGGGCCTGAAATGCCGGAAATTTAGCCGGCTATATGACTCTATAAATAACTGCATACCGGCCATAAAGTGCCCTTTTCATGCAGACATGGATTTTAATACTTTTTATGGACGAAGAGGTCATATATAAAATGAAAAAAGTTCAAGCCTTTTGATTAGATAGGAAGCAGTTTACGGGAAAAACGGATGAAGGAATTCCGCGGTGGATAACTACATATCGAATTGTACAGTGGTCGAATTGTACAGCGCTCGAGTTTACTGTGATAGAGCAATGGCGTAGACTCCGGGTTCTAGGCTAGAGAATCTGCCCTCATGCGTTCGTGTGCTTGTCCTTTTTTATCTAATTATGTTCTTTTCGAAATTTATTCATAAGTATGCATTATTATTTTCAGAAAAATAATAATACATCTTTATTATGTTGACCACTAAGAAACGTATATACATTTCAACATAATAATAATTATTACCATTAAGCCATTTCCCTTCCGGGGTAGGCGTGACTTGCTCGGTGAGGAAAGGAGTAGTGTGAGGTAGGGGGTATAGAGTTTTTAGATTGATCTAGAATTCTTGTGTTACGTATTTAAATGACACGTTGGTTCCGCAACTCTGCTCCGAACCAGGTTGCTGATCAATCTCTCTAGCCATGACCCCAAGTGAAGAGCGTCACAAAATTTTTATGTGTGGTTCCCCACTTGGGCCCATTAGTATCCAAGGTCTTTGTTTCAGGCGTCATTAACTCTATTGTCACTCTGTTTACAAACTATTTGTAATTAAATATTTTCAAGGCCCATGTATTTCGAAACTACGATTACTATGTATTTCGTTATTCTAAGAATTGAATTTCGTTCTCAATAATTAAATTATATTCTCTATACATTATATCCCATATATTCTTCATTTTAAATATAAAAACTCCTGCTCTTATAGCATGAGGTATTTTTAATTTTCTTTCAAACATCAGCCTAATGATAAACAGATTTTTGCGACAGAAAAAATAAATTTTCAACTTTAAAGCTCATGACGCATTCGCGGCCGTTGCTATTTTGCTATTTTTCTTCATGTATACAGCGTGCACCTGTATCGTTGAAAATTGCCTTCAAATCTTGCAGTATCGTTTTTGAAAATTTTGATTTTTAAAATCGTTTCAAGTTTTAAATTACTTTTCAATCATCTCAGAACTTTTCAATATCTCTCAAACTTACAGGAATTTTTCTAAATTAGTAATTGCTTCATTTTTATTTATTGATCCACATTTTTTCTATCATTTTAAATAATTTCTTTAAATTATTCTTTTCAAAATAAAACATCATTTGAAATTTTCCCAGGAATTCCAAGCAATTGCTTTTATTATCTTAAAACCTTTCAAAATCCTTGAATAGCATCAAAAATTTATTTTGTAATTATCACAAATTTACGTTTTGTTTTAAATTTTTTGAAATCTTTTACGTTTTGAATCAAGTTGGAGTCTTTTCGAAACTTCTAAATCTTTTAAACTCACTCGAATTTTTAAAAATGAATAATTGTTTAATTGTCATTTATACATCAAAATTCAACAATTTTACTCACAAACTAAAAAACTTAAAAATAAAGTTTTAAATATAAACAGTCAAATATTGCTATGTTTTGAAAAATACGGCTTTTTCTTAATTACAATTTTCTAAATTGAAATGTTTTTAAACTTGAATACTTTAGACAGATAAATTTCTCTTCTAAAAATTTCTAAAATTTCCAGTGAAAAAAAAATTCACTGCCATTTCCCGGTTTTCCCCGGTCTAAAAAAATTCCCGGTCACTTCCCGGTTTCTCGTTCCATAGGCCACCCTCAATACGATTTTTTTTAAATTTTAAATAAAAAAAGGGAATAGAAAATATTGAACAATTTCAAAACAACTTTTTTCTCTTTTTTCGGATGCGAGTTCGGATGTCAACACACAAATTTTGTTCCCACAGCTCAAACATTCAAAGAATAGTACTCTTCAATGTTTAACACCACAACACAAAAGTTTATAAGCGGAAAGTGAATTTATTTTATGATTTATTCATATTTGTTATAAATACTTATGCTATTTATTATAATCTCATGACTCATGATCTAGTCACAACATTTCGAAATATTTTTTAATTAATTATAATATTCTCCCTGGCACCCACGCGCGCCACCCCTGACGTTATATAGTGCGAGCGGGAGTTCGACCCGTGCGAGCAATCATCGAGGAGTCAGCGTGAAATCAGATGGAGTCGAGAGCAGTCAGTGCGAATCTACAAGTCTACTATCGGCGCAAAAATTATAGGCATCTGTTTTTGAAGCTTAGCAACTCAGCCAAAAAAAAAGCTAGAGTAATAAGTAAATAGTCATTTGAAAGCTGAAAGTGTTCCACGTAAATGAGCTTGAAGACGTTGATGTAAAAAAGTTTTTGTGCATTGCAGACTGAAAAATGTGAAAAAAAGTAAGAAATTTCGGGCACATTTAAAAAGAGTCAAGTTTAGAGCATTATTTCTTATGGAAGAGGCAATGAGAAAAATTTGAAAAAATTCATGAATATGAGATAAACATTTGTGAACAAATTGCAGTTGACAAATTTAGGCTCTGTAATTATTTACAATCACCCGGAAGGATGTGATTGTTTTATTTTTGGTGAAAATCGTGATATTTTCCGAAGTTTTTTTTGTTGGAAAGTAAGTGTTAGTAACCAGCGGGGGTGAATTTTTTTTGCTGCCGGTCAGAAGAGGCGTCAATGTCTGAGCAAGAGTTCGGAAGCACGGATCAAAGAAAGGCACCAGCGGTCCGCAGGAAAAAGAAGGCACCCCCGCTGCTTTCTGACACTTGCTTTCCAACCGAAAAGAATTTCTAAAAATATCGTTACAGTTTGGAGTTTGATTCGCTTTAATATCTTCATCAGAACTGAAGATAGTATAGTTGTACATTTTTGTAATTTTAAGCAACAATTTTTATTATTTCTCAAATTTGTCAACTGCAATTTGTTCACAAATGTTTTCTCATATTCATGAATTTTTTCAAATTTTTCCCATGGCCTCTTGTATAAGAAATAATGCTCTAAACTTGACTCTTCTTAAATGTGCCCGAAATTCCTTACTTTTTTTTTACATTTTTCAGTCTGCAAAGCACAAAACTTTTTTTACATTAACGTCTTCAAGATCATTTACGTGGAATACTTTCAGCTTCCAAATGACTATTTACTTATTGCTCTAATTTTTTTTTCGACTGAGTTGTTGAGCTTCAAAGGCAGATGCCTATAAATAATTTTTACGCCGATAGTAGATGGGAGTCGACAGCAGTCAATGGACAGTCAGAGCGTGTTCATTGAAGTTAGTATCATGTCACGGGTGATATCATAGTGAGCTTACAAGAAAGAAGCAATGGTATGAAATCCTATGAAATCCGAAATGAAATCATATGAAACCAAATGCAGTCGTTGGCAAAGATTCTTCTGATTTCAGAGTGAATGGCCCCTCGGTCTGTTACCTACACAATATTCACATCATTAAAACATAAAGCCAAAAGGTATATTCTATTGCTAACGTCATTTTTCGACTCACTAGGGAGCACAAAGTACTTTCTACTTACGCGAAAAAATTTTGTGCCAGACACAATAAGTTTTCAATTTGAAAAAAACTAGTCAATTCTGACGTATTTTGGTTCTCTGAATCCGAATCCGAAGTCGGAATTCTGAAGTTAGCTCTTGTTTTCTTCCTAACCTCAAGAAACACTTTTTTCGTACATGTTTTGTGGTTAGGAAGGAAACAAGAGCTTACTTTGGCATTCCGACTTCAGTCTGGTCCGTCGGAAATCCTAACTTTTGCGGGGCTGTGTTTTTCGAGATTAGAAAGAAAACAAGAGCTAACTTCAGTATTTCGACTTCGGGTTTGGATTCAGCGAATCAAAATGAGTAAGACTTGACTATTCTGGTTTGTCAGACATTCTAATTTTTTGTGAGGCTGCGTAATTGCTAAATTCTCGCTAAAATTTTGTCTTACAATATCAGTGCTGATTCTAAACAATGAATTATATTCCCTGTTAGCAATTACTAATCTGATACAAAAAATAAAACATATCGCATGAATTCTGATCAATAGCAAGCATAGTTGAAAAATCGAGGAGTTTGTGGACCTTAAAATTTTAATGCGTAGTAGTGCGCATAAAATGCAACAAAAATAAAGCGTAAAGGAAAATGCTACTCGCTATTACGCTACTATTGCGTGACTATTATGCACTGATACCCGTTATTACGTGCAGAGCCTTTGGAACCTTTTTTTAAATTGCAAACCGTAGCCCGTGCTTTACTTTTCAAATGTAATGCCCAAGACCTTTAAACCCCGTAATTCTCAAAAACGGCCATACAAATTTGGGACAAAAATCACTGTAAGAGAGTATCATTGTCAACGGAAAGTAAAATATTTTATTTCACTAATTTACCATGCTATGGCCGTTTGAAAATTCATACTTTACTTCATCTGTGCAGAAACTGAATCTTCGACTTTGTAAGTAGAATCACTTAAAAGCTTATCAAATTTAGCGTCGAATCCAAAAGTCCGAGATTCGTCGTTAACCTTCATTTGTTATAAGATGCAACGTCATATTGCTTTATATTCTATTGTATATATCTAGATATTTGGTTCAAATACACAGCAATAAAATTATATACAATTGATTTGTACCCTTAATTCAGATTTGAAGAGTGTGACTTATTCTTGATTTTATGATTTTTCCAAATTTTTAACAAAAACTTTCAACTTCGACAGCTATATATTTTTTGACTCTTTCATTAAAATAATTTCAGCTTAGGCGGATTGAAACGCGAAACACAAACTTTCGGTAATTAGTGTACCTTAACATTTTGGTTCTGCTTTGTCGGTCTTAATACAATAATGTTGATTAGAATCAAAGTCAGTGATAGTATTTGTAATATAAGGGTTGTATAATTATATTTGCTATAGTCTGGTGGTCAGGGATTTGAATAATACGCCCGCATAGTGGATCCTGATACGTTAAGTAGGTACATATTGCCTTTAGCTGCATAAAACCCATTCACTTGCATTAAAGTGGATAAGGGTTGCTGTGTTTTGCTACAGGCTAGATTCCATGTCGACGTCGGGTGGTGCATTATGGTCGACGATGTTGGTATTTTTATGGGAAATATCATTTTTTACAAAACATATAAAAATATAAAAGGAAAAATCAGAGGCAAAGTTTTCAAAATAGTTTAGTACTACCATAGGAGATCACGATTTCATGATATATTTGTGATTATTCAACACTATGTCAAAAAAACCCTACTGAAGAAAAATATAATGCGACAAAAACATTCAAAGAATAAAGGTCTAATTTGAGAGTTAAAAAAATGCTTTTTCTTTACATATACATACGAAACCCTCGTTTGCCCACCACTCACAGGCATCGAAAATGGTCGATTCCGCACTATGCGCGAAGGCGATCAGCAAAATCCCGAGAGGCTATTCACTGGAAATTCAAGATTGAAATCAGTGAATTAAGGAATAAATTGTAGCAGTTGTTAGTCGTTACGTCAATCTTGTTAGGTGAGTGAGGTTATATTCGATGTCTGTAAACGGTAGCGATCTCAGATTTTGTCTTGTAATTTGTAAAGAAAAATATTATTGGATACACGAGGCCTCAGAAGCGGGTGTTCCCTATTCGCGTAAAGGCAAATCACTCACCCTTCGGCTCGGTTTCGCTTTCGAGTTCACGCTGGGCCTTCACACTCACAGTGAGCAAACCACCTATTTGGCATCGGAAGTCGAAATATTCTTTTTCAGAACGCAATCATAAAAATCGCATGTTTTCATGCCTCCATAGACAAACGAAAAAGTACGCGTTTTGAGCGGTGGCTGGTGGTGCGTTGGATAAGTTACAAATAACGGTTCAGTAAGCACGGTGTGACGTAGAGTTAAAAAAGAGCTCGATTTGTGCGTGTCTCCGTATTTTCGTAACGCTTGAGAGAGAGCGTGGATGACAATGGTAGAGAGAGAAAGCCATAGCTGATTGGTGAGTCGACGTTTTTAACGAGAAGTGTAGCGTGCTATGCGAGTAATTTTACACTAATATAGTTTCACCTGCTTTCACATCATTCATGATTTCGTTAAACACATAAAAACGCGATTTTGCGTTTGTCTGTGGAGGCATGAAAACACGCCATTTATGATTTTGTTCTGAAAAGTATCGTGCGTGACTCCTGTCAACAGACGGCTTCCTTTTTGAAACTCGCGCCATGTTTTTGTAACTTGCCTCCTGTTTGGTACATAGGGTCCAGAGACAGTGTAGCAACCTATCCGGATGCCCCCATTTTGAGAAGGGATGCCACCATTTTAAGTTGAGGTTTTCTATAGTGTAGTATACTATTTATCTATAGTATATGTATAAGAAAACCGAGCCAATCAGCAAGAATGACACTAGGTTGCCACACTGTCTCTGGACCCTATGTACGGTTTGGGCGCATAGGCTACGGCGCCCTCACCTACGAATAGTTACAAAATCATTACGCTCATTTTAAAAAAGCCGTCTGTTCACATTAATCACGTAATGTACTATTTTGTAACGCATTCACGGAATTTTTTCTTTTTGATGCAGGAATAGCGTGCCAGAGGAATCAATTCAGAAAACGTGCAAAATGCTGTTTAAAAAACACCATTTTGTAATACCCACGTCGGAGGTCGGACTTGATACGTCTCCAAATCATGCGTAAAGTAACTCATTGCAGTCGACAGTTGTATTGGCGCATGTGCAGTTTGAAGTATTGTCATTTGTCACCCCGGCGGGTAAAGTCGCGCATGCGCACTTTGAACAATATCACTTTTTCGAGCTGTTGAACTTTGGCACTTTGATTCAAAATTACTTTTTAGGAATTTCGGAATCCCATATGGTAACATAACCTCATTACTGGCTTCATAATTTGACACTTGACAGACTGATTGTGAATAATTAATAGTGATTGGATCAAGCTGAAGTCATAAACGACCAGGTATTATTGATAAATTGAACTGCCGGATCGAATAAGGGCACATCAAATTATTTTGCCGGGAGTGGGAAGACCCCTGGAGGCTTTCTGAAACTTTTTTAAATTTTAATTTTTAAAGACTATGTCTATATGTGGAATTTCATTGCGCATATTTTTTCCCCCAGGCAAAAAGTTGTAGCTTCTTTAGTTTTCTAGTTAAAGCCAAAAAACTGACTTTTTTGGAAAAATCGATTTTAATTCGTTTTTCATTTGAACTCGTGTTCAGTCCGTCAGTTTTTGGAATTTTTTAATAAAATTCTGAGAAAATGTAGTTCGGGATGTTCTCCGACTGATAGAGCAGAAGAGGATTTTTTAAATTTATTTTTAAAAAGTTGTTATTAATTTTTTTCTGATGCTCGGCGCACATCGGACTTCTCTAACTTCTAGCGTTTCGATTATCGAGCCAATTTTAAGTAACAAAAAACTTCCAGCCGGAAAGTTGTTAACAACAACACAGAGTAGTTTTCTGGAAAATTTCATCTCAATCTTATTGATATTTAAGAAATTATTAATGTCTCAAGTCAGGTAATATCAAAGTATTATGAATGAATAAATAAAGAGGCTGTGGCTAGTCGTCCCGAAAAATTGGGGGAGTTGGAAAAGGGGGTGGACTAGTCGTCCCGAAAATTCGGGACGACTAGCCAAGCTTATGAAAAATACTTCACTACTCATCCCGGATTCCGGGACGACGAGACACTCCGAAATAAATAATATTGCATAATGTACAATAATTTATTCATTTCATATTCTGCTCAATATAATTGTTCTATTTTTGAGACAAACTTAACAGAAGCATATAATTTCTGACAATTTGCAAAATTGGACATTATTTGAAACAAATATATATTCTTCAGCGTGAAAGAAATAGAGATTTCGCTAATAAAATAGTGGGAAATCGTTCACTTACTGATTGTCATTGATTTTCAATGAAATTTCACTGATTCAAGTTCAAAGTAAAATGTCTCGCATTTTTTAATTGATATTTGCACTGAAAAAATTATTACTGTTATTTTTATGACTCAACATATTTCTTTACCGAATTTTTTCATTTTATTATTATTACAATATGAACCAAAAACAAGTGCACTTTTCCGATCATTCACTGTTTTCAATTCCACGAATTTGAAGCATTGAAAAATTCGCAGAATTAGTAATCTGGTGAATCTCAAGTATTAAATATTTATGCTTTGTTTTACTTTTGTACAGTTTGTCTCAAAAATAGAACCATTCTATTGTACAGAATATTAAATGAATGCATTATTTTGCATTATTCAATATTATTTATATATTTATTCATTCATATTACTTTGATATTACCTGATTTCTTGATTAGTTTGTACTTTTGGCGCCGGTGAACTGTATTAAGAATCGGATCTGAGACTCTAGCTACAGTCCGCGCGCGAGTCGCTTACTTGCTAGCGACTTGAGACATTAATAATTTCTTAAATATAAATTCGAGTGAGCTAAAATTTTCCAGAAAACTTCTTTATGTTGTTTTGTCAACAACTTTCTCGCTGAAAGTTTTTTGTTGCTTAATATTCGCTCGATAAACGAAACGCTGCAAGTTAGAAGTTAGTTAGTGCGCCGAGCATTAGAAAAAAATTAATAACAACTTTTTTTAAATGTGAAGAGAAAAACGAATTAAAATCGATTTTTCCGAAAAAGACAGTTTTTTGGTTTTAATCAGAAAACTAAAAAAGCTACAACTTTTTGTCCAAGAAAAAAGAGATGCGCAATGAAATTCTACATCGATATAGTCTTTAAAAATTAAAATTCGAAAATTTTTGAGAAAGCCTCCAGGGGTCTTCCCGCTCCCGACAAAATAATTGTATGTGCCCTTATTCGATCCGGCAGCTCAATTACTATTGTGCCGTTTATGGTACTTGCTATCGGATTGTTTTCGGTTCATTTCCGGTTCGTCTTCGGCTCACTTCACACTCGTATCAAACTGCCTACATTCTGCACGTGTAGTAAAATATACTATTGACCAATTGAAACTTGTTTTCGCCATTTTTAAGGAGGTTCGAGTATGGCATTTCTAGTCAGTAAAGTGTCTAAAAATTTTTTCACTGCAGAAATGGTAAGAAATTGTCACAAATATTACCATGAATTATGAGATATATCGCACAGCCAATGTTAACTTCAAAAACTGTGTAGGGTAATGAAAGAACTATTGAAATACAATATATTTTTAATTCAGCCAAAAATTTTAGAAAGACTATTAATTATCGAACCTCCTTAACTTTTGAATTTTGATAAATGGCTTGATGGCAGATGGAGATGCATAGAGGATAAAGGTAAGAGAGATACGTATAGTGGATTAATAGCGTTAGTGGAAGAGTGATGGGAAAATTTTGGGATGTAAAAAAAATATATTTTCATGCTAATTTCAATTTCAATTAGGATAGAATCATTGAAAGATATTCTTTAACGTGGCAGTTTCATTACGGATATTAGTTAAATTGTTCAACTTCTCAGAATTTCCGAATGATAGTATTGTATTATATATTTTCACTTTTAATTATCTTCATACAGCGGAAAATTGTGAGTGCTGTCCGTTCATCTCTCGCGCTTTTTCAACGATTGAGACAGTTGAACAAGGTTTCAGTCGTCATGAGACGAGAGCAATACTTTTTAATGGAGAAACTTGTTCTACTTGCAGGGTCACGGTTGGATGCTTGATCGAACGGAATAGGGTGCAGTTTGTAAGCTGTGCGACGTAAATCGAAACACGAATCACGATCGAGTCTCTCTATCGACTTTCTTCACGATCTGTTGAACTTCCCTTATTACAGTATTCTAATTATTGCTATTTCATATTGTCCTTCACGCTCTTGCAATCAGGTCCAAGTTTCGACTTTAGTTCCGAGGGTACACTTAATTAATGAGAAGAGAGAATACGAGAAACTTATAATTGAGAAAGCTTTTCCTAATTTGAATAGTTCTTCGATAGAATCTTCTGTTTAGACAAGGAAACGATTTTCTTGATGATTATCTATCGTTTCTGTGAAGTACATAAAAATTTTTCATTTTTATGAAGTGTACATGTGAAATTCAATTTTAAGTTTGCAACAAATCTCCACCTTTTCTGATATTAAGAATGCCAAAATTATACTCTTTTGATGATATCTATTTATATTGATCCCAACCTTATTCTTATAACATGTGTTTTTTTTAAACAAAAAATAGAACATCTTTTTATTCCACAACAATTATTGTTTTTTTTTTAAATAATAGTTGATGAAGCTTTACAAGCTAATAATTTCCAGTACGGTCATCTGCATCACTGGTCATTCTTGGTGAATAATCGTTAATTTTTTATGGTAAACTGAAAGTAAATATACCTTTTGAGGTTAACAACGCATACCATGAGAACAAGAGCTAGTCTGCAAGAGAATTGAACGGACGTCAGGCAGCTTAACTATGATCAGTGCAAACACATGAGGGATGATCACAGGAAGATAAGAGCGCTTGTAACAAAGAAGTGATGCGCGAAATTGAAATCTTGTCTCCGTCCAGAAAGTAAGGTAGTCACTCGTGAGCTGGCGGTCACAAAGGCAGAACGTAACTTAAAAAACGAACAAAATAATGAGAAACGAAAAAGAATTTCCCTATCAAAAAATCGAGTCACGACGGCGGAAAGATTACTTATTTTTAAAAGTAACTGTTCGGAAAATTAACAAAAAATTAAGCGAATATAATATTATTTCCACAAATTATTCGCAGTTCAACTTTATTTTTAAAACCCTCATTGCATGTCATGTTAAACTTGATCCACTATTAAGAATTGTGTATTATTATTATATATTGTGTAATAAAACATTGTGTATTCAAAGAAAAATAAACTGCGGTAAATTCGTGACTTAGAAAAGGAGTAAAAAATTGTTTTAACTTCACAAAATTATATCCCCTCTAATGTTCGAACTGCCTACCGCCGGTCACGAACTTATTGGATAATTGGGTAATATCTGTAGTTGAATGATCTTGCAAATTTTTATCCGTGATTTTCTTGAATATTCGGCTAATGATCTTTCTAGTACGATAAAAATGTATCCTCACTACAAAAATGATTTTTAAATACTATTACGGGTGTAAAGTTCTATTTTTTAGTTTTGCGAGTAATTTTACACAGTTCCATTTTTACATTCATGGCTTTATGCCGGAAGTAGACAATATAAGGACTCCTCTTTTACATCAACATAGTGATACTAACGGACCGCAACTTTTTCAAATGCGCATGTGCCGAAACGCGCGTGTCTATTTGAAATTAATATATACTATAAATCATAATAAAGATAAATATTTTTAAAAATATCTGCGGAATTTTTCAAAATTAGAAATATAGATTCATTAAACTACTATCTAATGGTCGGCGCAATTAAAAGGAGGTTGACTATTCCAAAGCGAAGATACCTGAAATTGAAATTAGCACCTTATCCCAGGTATCGGAAATTCCACAGAGTTTACCTTGGCTTATAAAATTTTCTTACGGGATTTTGCAGAAACTTAAGAAACATAGAAGGATACAGTACAGAGGTCCTGTGAAAATTTCAAAATTGTTTAACATTTTTTGTGTGGATAAGAATCCTAAACGTATGAAAGAACAGAGTAACCCGACAGTTTAGAGTTAAGACACTTCTACACGATTTTAGTTAATCAAAGTGAAGTTCGAGCGTCTTCAATTGGCTTTTTCTACTTTAGAACATCGCTAAAAGTATCTAATGACTGGACTGTTTACTAATTTTCAATAAGTGTACGGCAGTCGACTACCCAGTAAAGAAACCCTCATTCAAATCACAAAGAGAAAAACATTTGTTAAAAACTACTGTTTGAGCAATTTGATCAGTCACTTAATTGCTAGTGGAGTGTATTGGGGTTCAAATAACCACAGCCAGATATTACTTGCAAAGGAAAGAGTTTATTCTAAGGCATAAAAAACCTCCACTTGAAGAGTGGAGGAAAAAGCCGAGAATCAAATAGCGAGCACAAAAGTAAGTCAGAAGTTACAGACCTTATGAGAGCATGTATAAAAATTGCGATGAGAACCAATCCGCCACACTTTAATCCAAACAATGGCAAACAGGCAGAGTCCAATCCACACATTGGCAAACAGACATAATGCAATCCACAAAATGGCAAATACACATAATCCAACACAAGGCTCGTTCACACTCACAAAATGGAACCTCTCACCACGAAAACTTAACTTGAACTCAACTCTGAAGAAAGCAATAAATATAAAGTGAAAACAAATTCCTTACTCAATTATACATAAAGTCGTGGGAAAAGGTTCCATTCTACCTTCTCGGAGCTGACCTTCGAGCTACGCGCAGAGCTTACAGTTTTATTTCAGGTGCAGCCCCCTTTTCCGAGAATGCATAAAGTAAAGAAAAATAAACTATGTCTAACTCCACACAATTTCAGATGACGGTAAAAAGCAGCCAAACAGTCCGCCCGCCTTCGTCCGCAGGACGAAAATATAAACTACAGCTTAAATGTTACATATATATATACGCTATAACAATGAGTAGTACACTAGGATACAGCCTAGCAATCCGCCCAGTCTGGCTATGAAGTCGCAGCACTTGGTGATGGTAGAGAGAGACGACAGAGATTCGCGATGCGACGACGTAGCGTAGTAGTGGCCGTTCTTACTGTAGCCACCCTTACAATATTGTCAGGGCAAGGATGAACCTCAACAACGCGTCCCAAAGGCCACGTCGAAGGTGGATATCGTTCGTCCTTAACAAGGACCAACTGATTCACAGCGAAGTTTTCAGATGGACTGCGCCATTTGTTTCGCTCCTGAAGGTGTTGGAGGTATTCTAGTGACCAGCGTTTCCAAAAGTTGTCACGGACACGTTGAAGAAGTTGAAAACGACTCAGGCGGTTCTCAGGGATTTTCGGAATTCCAGCGTCCGGAAGGAAGCTCATATTGCTTAGTTTCAGCCATAAGAAGTGACACGGCCGTCATCAAGCTGGATATACAGATAAACCACTGCGGCATATGCGCGAGAAGATGCATCCGAGAAGCCATGAAGCTGACACCGAGAGTCGGGAGAGCTTCCCAACCAGCGATCGATCAAGAGTGTAGGGATGGAGATTATTGAGTAACTATAATCATTCCATCGCTCTAGGATCTCCGACGGTAAAGAAGATTTGGCAAAAGGGAGTTGGCAACACTGAACCCCAACATATCCATTGCTGGATTCCAAAGCAAGCCCAACGTCTTAACGGACTCATTGGGAGAAAATTTTTGTTGTGTTCTTCCCGGCTCCCTATGCCTGCTGCGTCCAGGAAGCAGATCAGAATGATGTGCTGCCCATTTATACAACTCAAAAACAGCACAGAGCAATTCGCAGCCTAGTCATCTCGCTTTAGAATCGCAATTTCCAGTATATGAGCCCCCGCGAAAATATCATCGACATAGGTATTGCGCTGGAGGCAACAAGCCCCAAGGGGAAAACGCTGCTGCTCAGCCTTTGCCAGCTGGTCTAGTGTGCGTATTGTCAAGTATGGGGCACATGCGGTCCCATAAGTGACCGTAGTCAAACGACAATCCACGGGCGGCACCGCAGGATCCGGAGCCCGGAGAATTCTCTGCAGATCCTGACCCTCAGTTCGAACGCGGATTTGGCGAAACATCTTCATGATGTCCGCTGTAAGAACAAAGCAATATCGGCACCAAATCAAAAGTATCAGGAATATATCGTCCTGAAGAGCAGGCCTCAGCATTAACAATTCATTTAAACATTGCTGTTCTGCGGTGCGTCGTGAAGCGTCGAAGACAACACGAAGCTTTTGCTGATGCGGGCTGGACTGGATTACCGCATGATGCGGTATATACCACGCTCGTGGATTGTCTATCTGAGAAACAGGAACTCTTTCCATATGCCCCAAATCCTCATAAACTTTCATAAATTGACGATACGAGTCCGCCATGCGACTGTCCCGGGCAAAGCGACGGTGTGTCGTGGAAAGCGAACTCAAGGCCATTCGTCGGGTCTCAGTAGAGGCCATCGGCGGCTCCAATCACAACGGCAGCCGAATGATATATCGGCCATCGGGCACGCGGACATGAATATCAAGAAACAGACGCTCGTAGGTCTCATCCTCAGGTTTCATTTTGTGACTATTATTAGAAAATTCTTCCAGCGTCAAAAAACGCTGCAAAGTCTCCTGCAGGTAATTATAATGGACACAATGCTTAGCCGTGAGAGAGGCACGTGATGGGGGGGGGGGGGGGGTCCGCCCGCCGTGGCAGGACGGAGTGAGTCGATCCCGAAACAATCCACCTCAAAGCAGTATCCTGGGTAATCAAAGGTGAAGCTGGGAAATAGCGCAAGCCAGGTCGCAGGATCCGACAATACATCGTACCCCAAGACGACATCGACTGACTTGGGTTTGTAGAAGTGAGGATTCGATAAGCAAAGATCACCAAACTGGCTTAAGTCGAGGTCAGTGCTTGACTGTGATGGGGGCTTTAATGTAAGGCGAGGAAGGACCAAGGCCTTAGTCTCAAGATTGAATGAGGGATTACTCATTAAGCGCAATAACAGATTTACAATAGCACGGGCTGTACCGGCGAGTGATGCACCCATTTAAGTTAATGGAATATTTACGCGGTGTTTGCGTAACTGGAGTAACTACACAGTGGATTCCTTAACAAAGGAGGCCTCAGAGCCTTGATCGATCAGGGTGCGAGAACAGATCTGGGTACCCGTAGAACCTCTCAGCATAATCTGGGCTGTCGCTAGAAATACCAGTTGTCATGTGCCCGAAAAACTTGACGTCAATGCGGATACCTTGGTTGAGGGAGCAGGTTGTTTCTGTCCACCTGCGTGGCCAGACACCTCTTTTTTCTTTTTATAGTTCGTTGTCTGCCCAGTGCGAGTGGCGTGCAATGACGAGTGGTGCCTGTCCCGGCATGTTCCACACACATACCTCAGTTTGCATCTTTGGCATTTATGAGCACCAAGCAATCAAAACACAGGCATATACATGACATATAATTGGAAATCCAATGACCCCAACAATAACCTATAGGAAAGAAGAAAACAAAAAGACCTAAAGGAAGCATGTAATTCTATTATGTAAGGAAAAAACTATCCAAGATTGCAAAACTAAGAAGTATAAAACCGAAAACCGCTTTCAGCTATAAAACGATGACATACATGCCAACCCAACCTCTTTTGACTTTGGTTTGTTTATCGTATCATGCGTACGGCACTATTCAATGCTACGTGCGCAATATTTCGTGAGACAGCTTGGAAATTTCTGAAAAGACAGCTTTCAAGATCGAGACAGCTTTTAGGTTTCTCAAAGGACAGCTTTGAGATTGAGATAGCTTAATTATTTCTCAAAGGACAGCTTTGAGATTGAGATAGCTTAATTATTTCTCAAAGGACAGCTTTGAGATTGAGAGAGCTTGAAGGTTTCTCAAAGGTCAGCTTTGAGATTGAGACAGCTCGAAGGTTTCTCAAAGGACAGCTTTAAGATTGAGAGGGCTTGGAGATTTCTCAAAGGACAGCTTTGGGAGACAGAATGAAGATTCGACTGTACTTTGGCAAATCTGATCCAGAATCCAAATAAACTAGAGAATTTGACAACTATTTCATTTTCCTCATAACCGTTTCTCTATTTTCTCCACGTGTGGGTCGCCCACGCGGGACCTAAAGTTCACTATCATTCAAACCTGGTGCGTTAGTTTTAGACTTTAGAGGTGGATTAAAAATGACTATATGTCAACCAGTTCCATGGTATGCGTGTCAATAATAAGAACAATAATAATAATAATAACTATAATTAATATTATATCATATTACTATTAATAATAATAATGATAACTCCCTATTCAACTAGTAACCGCAAATTGCCAATTAATCAACAAAGCCCAACACACTCCAATCCTCACCCGGGGCACCAAATGTTTGAGCAATTTGATCAGTCACTTAATTGCTAGTGGAGTGTATTGAGGTTCAAATAACCACAGCCAGATATTACTTGCAAAGGAAAGAGTTTATTCTAAGGCATAAAAAATCTCCACTTGAAGAGTGGAGGAAAAAGCCGAGAATCAAATAGCGAGCACAAAAGTAAGTCAGAAGTTACAGACCTTATGAGAGCATGTATAAAAATTGCGATGACAACCAGTCCGCCACACTTTAATCCAACACAAGGCTCGTTCACACTCACAAAATGGAACCTCTCATCACGAAAACTTAACTTGAACTCAACTCTGAAGAAAGCAATAAATATAAATTGAAAACAAATTCCTTACTCAATTACACATAAAGTCGTGGGAAAAGGTTCCATTCTACCTTCTCGGCGCTGACCTTCGAGCTACGCGCAGAGCTTACAGTTTTATTTCAGGTGCAGCCCCCTTTTCCGAGAATGCATAAAGTAAAGAAAAATAAACTATGTCTAACTTCACACAATTTCAGATGACGGTAAAAAGCAGCCAAACAACTACAATCAAGGGTGATGATAGAGCTATCTCTGATCATAATCATACTACGTATTCTGCAAACGCTTAAGAGGAAATGTTACAGTTAACTCACGAATTAAAATCCTCACCATTTTTATGGAGTCGCAGTTTACACGTCATCAATATTCTCCTTGTCGAAACCAGCACAAGAATATGACAAGTAGCTCGTAATATTTCAACTTAAATCTCGTAGATATTGTCTATAGGTTAATTCGAAGTCATTAAAAGCACTTGTGTACCAATAACTTATTCACAATTTCTTATTACCAGTTTTAGTAAGTAAAACTGCTGTTTTTTTTAAAGGGCCCAGAGGAATCGTCGTAGCATACTGTTTAATTGTTACATAATTATATAAAAAAACAAGGATCTGGTAATTAAATTTTATTTCCATTTCTTCTCGCACCTTATTCATTTATGTATATTATATTCCCTTATACCATTTATATTAAATCTTTTCCTTTTGAGAAAAAAATCTGCTCCATTCCCACGTCTACCATCACAAGAGGCGCACATTTTTATAGATTGGATTTCAGTTGTCGTAAATCTAACCCTCCGCAATTCGAGGGATATGGATAATGCGTCAACTGGGTTTCGTCTCTTTATATTCGAATTTTGCAAAGAATGCCGAATTAGATAGATATATGCGACATTACAAGAAAAATGTTCTTGTCTGACCCACAAGGGTTCCTTTCGCCAATAACGCATTTCTGTCGCAGCGCAAATAAATGACCCACTCCGTCTTTTTTCTAAAATACAAGGAATAAGAATCGGCCTTTCTGAGAAAATCTTCATCATTTACATTTCATATTTCTCAATAAGATCAATATTGTATGTTGTGGACTTTGAAACAGCACAGAAAATTTTAGTAAGCCACTTTGAAAAAAAGTGTAACTGCTGCAATATTTTTTTTCTCTACGAAATTTATACATCATTTGTATGAATTTTTGACACAAAAATTATAGCTTATATCATAGTTGAAATAGGATTTTTAGACGTCTGGCCGTTGAAAAATTTCGCCAGCCAGGACCTGATCTGAATTAAAAAAAGTAATAGTTCATTTTAATCGTCCGAATTTGTATCAATTTCGAACCTAAAACCAAATAATAAAATTTCAATTTCACCCGTTTTTAACCACTGAAACTTTTCGTCAGCCAGAGAGTAATCTGAATTAGAAAAACGAATAGGTAATTTTAATTGTCGAATTTTTTTATTTTTTATTAATTGAATTTTATGGTCGCATCAACTGCCAGAGTCATTAGCGAATATACAATAGGGTAATTATAAACGGTGGGGTATCTGTAAGGTAGTATACCAAGGAAAAGAAGCTCAGCTTCCTAAAAACAACACATCCAGCCTCACTTCCTGCTTTGGGAATCGAACCCGCACCAGCGTGGCTGCCGAGGCTGCATTGTTGAAACATAAGGCAATCACGATACCGTCTGAGCCACGATGATTCCCTTATCGTCGGAATTTGTATCAATTCATAATTTAGAAATAAATGACAATATTTCTATTTTTAGCAGATTTCCAACTAGTTCACAGTTGGTGAAATCCAAAATCGAGGTTCAAAACAACCTTTAGAACGAAATTCTGCACCGATTTTGGATTTTTTGTTGTTGAAAAAATCAGAATTGGATTCTTTAGAGATTCGTGAAAGATTTTATAAACAAATGTAGATCGCAGATATTTATAGATGGAAATAATTAATAAATAATAATTAATAATAAATGTAAATTATAGTCATTTATAGGCAAAAATAAAGCGATCTTCGCTATAGTTGTGTTTAAATAACGTAGCAATAGTGGTGTTATTGCGAATTTAGAATTCCTTGTGTAACAATCTACTTTTATTTCATGATTTCAAAATATAAATTTGACAAACGATTTCAAAATCTTGAAAATGTATTTGAACCGTGGATCAGTTAACGTCTGCGATGTACGTTTGTTTATTTAATTTGCTCATATAACTAATTAATGTATACCATTAAGCCATTTCCCTTTCAGGGTAGGCGTGACACTACCCGATTTGGGTAGTGTTTCTAGATGGATAGTTTTCTTGTAGTTATAAATAACATTATAAATAAATAACATTATATATTTAATTTTAATGACTAGGTATCATCTTAACGATGAAAGCAAGCAATTTCAGGGCAGGAATATACTTTGGAAACGAATAATCCATAATGTCGATTATTTGTTCATACAATTATTTTATAACAATAAACTTCACAAGTTAATAATTTTTTTCCTTGCTCATACCTCTGTGAATTGAGTCGAGAGTCGTTCTATAAGATAAAAAATTAGATTCGAGAAATCGGACTATTTCGCTTTTTACATAAGGGTAAAGTATAAATAAACAAACAATAGAAACTAGGCTCTGACCTATCTCTGGAGAATTCAATCCTTAATTAAAACGAACTAATATGAAATTGGTGCAGAACTGTTTGCTAAAAGTTAATTTGAACCTCGTTTTTTGATTTCACCTCACTGTGGCCCGGTTAGAAATCGGTTACAAAAATAAATTTTGTAATTTGTTTTCAAGTTACAAATTTATTTGTATTGAGACGATTGAAATTACGTTTTTTTAAATTGGAAATACGTTCTGGCTGAAAACAAGTTTTACTACCTCAGATCGGTTGAAAAGAGAAATTTTGTAATTTGTTTTGATGGAAAAATTTATACAAACTCAGACGTTTAAAACTACTTGTTTCTTCAAAATTCGGATTAGGTTCTGGCTAGGGAAATGTTTCACTGGCCAGACCGCTGAAAATCCTACTTGCGCTACGATACAAATTCTAATTTTTGTGTCAAACATTCATAAACATTACGTAAAAATTAATCAGAGAAAAAAATTGTTTTCGTTCAGCGACGCCTCCATTCAATATGAGTCTCTGTGCTGACAATGGCGTGTGAGACTATTCCCTATGCTTATACACAGCGCATATTCTTTATACACGTCGCTGTTAGCAGATAGACTCATATTGAATGGAGGCGTCAATAGGGTCTGGTGAAATGGACGTACGAAGGAGGCAAAAACATTCTGAATAAATATTCGTTTTGATAGAGCCGCAGAGCATATTATTTAACGACAGAAATTATTTCTCAAGGTTACAAGTTAGCTAAAAATTTTCTCCACAGTTATAATAAAAATATTGGATGATCTGAGTATGTCACTTGATACTAATATGCTTTGTCTGTTCTAAGCATCAGCACTGATTTTGCTGCAAATATTTTGAGGATTTTAAATTTCCAAAAATATTGCTATTGAAATAATATTACCTTTTAATTATCATTATAATCACATTAAACTTCTGAGAAAATGCAACTTTTACATTGTTGTACTTCAACTATTCATAGTTTGTAAATAATGGTGGTATTTTTGAAGGTCCGTGGAAAATTGTTTCATTTTGAAATGCGTTTTTTTTTATAAAGTACGTAGATTTTCAAATAATTCGCTCATTTTTTAAATCAAGGACTTGATTCTTTGAATCAATTAATATTTCATCAAGTTTGCTACATACATACGTATTTTGAACAATATATTGACAACTCTATTCGATATGAGTCTATCTTCTGCGGAGAAATCTTTGGTAAAATTTAGGGTACGATCCTTTAAACCAAAGAATCACATCTTCCAATTGAGAAAACGATTTACTTCAGTCGATCGACTTAAATTTGTTTGAGGGAAATATTTTCCTGATTTAAAATCATATTTGACTATATCAACTATCTAATTTTTGAATAAAAATCTCTTTTTTTTAACAATAACAGCGTTCTTTCGCAAAGTTAATATTTCACTGACTGTAATAAATGTTGATGTGTAACAATAATTGCATACGTTTTGTTGAGATAAAACCAATTCTTTGTTTTAAAGAAATGTTTTATAGGACGTATTCAGTACGATCATTTCTTTGAATTAAGTGAACTTTCTTTTAATCAAGATTTTTTCTCAGTGTACGCGTGCGGGTCGCTTCGCTCGCAAGATTTGTAAGCGCCTGGGGCGCACTTCTGTCGGATCCATGGCTTTTTCGTCTGAAAGTTTGTTGCTTATTTCGACTGAAAATTTCCTATTATTAAGGTACGAATGGATAGAGAGAATAAAAGAATAAAGACTTCTAGGAAAATTGTAGTTAATTAGTTTTTGAAGAAGACCTATATGCCAAACACTGTCGAAAGCCTTCTCAGCGTCGAAGAAGACAGATCTAGTATGTTTTCTCCGATTGAAATGCAAACTAATGGCTTCAGGAAGCCCGAGTATCATGTGCTGAGTAGAGTGATCTTTTCTGAAACCGTGTTGTTGAGGTTTTATAATGCAGCGGCCGTGCGCTCGCTTCACTGATAACCAGTAGTAACGTCCGGATTTGGTCAGACAACGCATTAAGAGGCAGGCCGTAAAGCAGTTCCACTATAGTATCTCTTTATTTCTTAATATAAAAATTCATATTTTTCTTACACCTAAGTATGTCCTCAAATAGCAGTCGGAGGTTTCGAAGAAAAGGGAAAGCATATTATTGTCAGCAGGCGGCAATACACAATTCTTTCAACCTGGTGGTGACAATTTGCTGGCGCAGAATTACAGTATTGATGTAGAAAGACATACGACTCAAATATTAAGAGAAAATACTATTAACGAAAACTGTAATGAATATCTGCGAAATGTAAGAAAAGAAAACTTGTTCAACTCGGAAATACAAATCTCCTGCAGGTACAAATAAATAATAATAAAAACGATGTAAATCAAACCCGATCTAGTGACCAAAAAATTGTTTATCTAAACGGTGAAGAAACTATGTCCTTTCGACATATTGAAAATGAATCTTCGATAAATCTAAAACATAAATTTAGACGATTTTAAATTATTCAAATTAAAGTAGACTTATGTAGTGCTGGAATTTCACTTATTTTTTAAATTAATAGATAACGATATAATTCCTCATGCAGAAACGTTTTATATGTACAAATTTTATTATCAGGTCCGTTGAAAACGATATTAATTATAAACACCTGCTGAAAATTAGAAAAAAATGTTTGCATGAAAACATATTCACTTCAAACCAAGTCATTATTTTTTATTAAGAATTAAAAAATAGTCTTACTACGTAATACAGTATTGCATACTAAAAAGAAACATTTAAAAAATGACTTGTGTGATTTACTTTAAATAAAAAAACATGTCCAGAATCTTAAATAATTATTATTTTAAGTTCCTTTTATCAATTTTTATTTGCCATTAATGTTCTTAATAATTTTTAATAGCATTTATTGATTTTATTGTGTGCTTCAATTGTTTTATGTACTAATATCGAGAAATGGTATCATCAATTAATAAGAACATAAATAACAATAAGAATACAATTTCAGATTAAAATATCACGCCCGCACGCCGCTTTACGAAATTAGTTCTTCCAGGTCTGACTTTCGCACGAGGATCGCTCCATGAGTGACCATATTGCCCAAATTTGTTTCCATTTTTTAAAGCGGAGTATCACGCTTTGTGGAGGCCAGTGGAATGAGCGCTCGGCCGTCTAACGGGTGCTTGGTTGCTCGTCGGGGCGAAAAGTAAAAGGCCCGTCACTTCTTTTGATTGCAGCTCGCTCAAAGACAATCTCTGAATTGTTTAATAGAAATCATCTGAAAGATTAAAGTCTTCCGAATTCCACGATATTATCACTTTTATCTTGAAAAATTTTTGTCAATAGTTAGAGGGCAAAACATGAAAAAACAGAGTTTTTCGGCTTCCCTTTTCAAACTTCGAACTGTTCCCAGAAAGCGGTCGACGTTAGGGAAAATCTGAAAAAATGCATAGATATTCTTTCAACATTCTTTAATGCAATTCATTTTTCAAAATGCTAAAATATACAATAATTACCTTTTGCGGTCATTATAAATAATTTATATTGAGTATTTTTAATCGCTCGAAATGTGAAATTTTCTGATGCGAGTACAGTGCAATAATTAAATTTATGATAAAATCATTTTTACGCAAGAAATATAATTTTGAATATTTCTGATTCTATTCACTCTTAGCACGTGGGCGGTACAGCGGGACAAGTGGTAGAAAAAAGTACCCTTTCGATGACAATAGCGATTCTGCTGTCGCATCTATTCAGGGGAGTCGGCTTGCTTCTGGAGGTACTATTGTCATCGAAAGGGTACTTTTTTCTACCACTTGTCCCGCTGTGCCATCCACATGCTAACACTGCTTGAAGTAAAAAATATTGAAAATTATATTTCTTGCGTATCAATGATTTTATCATAAATTTATTAATTGCACTGCACTCTCGTTACAAAACTGCACATTTGGGGCTATAAAACGGCTTTCTATCTTCATTCGTTCTCAAGACGAAATATTTGCAAATAAAACACCGTATAAAGTAATATATTGAATATTTCTGAATTTTGAAAAATGTATTGCATTAAAGATTGTTGAAAGGATATATGTACGTTTTTTTAGATTTTTCCAAGTGACCGCTTTCTGGGAACAAGTGAAAGTCGACGCTTGAAAAAGGAGGCCCAAAAACTCTGTTTTTTGGGATGTTTTGCCCTCTAACTATTGACAAAAATGTTGTTTCTTTTTCATCATATTGTTGAATTCAAAAGACTTAAAGCTTCCAGTTGCTGTTTATTCAGTAATTTAGAGATTTTGTGTGAGCGAGTTTTAATCAGAAGAAGAGTGGGGTCTCGACTTTTGGACCCAACTTCTATTACAAACTCGAGCCGATCTCTCTCTACCTTTCGCGTTGAGGTTAGGTACCTAACGGAGATCGATCGCTAAGAAAAACCAGTAGTTGTGTTGTTTCGAGACTGCTTATCCGATGAGCAGAGTCCGAAGCCATTATAAGAAAATACTCTGAGTTTTTATTCTCAAAGTGAATTCCCCCTAGTTGATACTTTTCTTAAAAATAGGCATGATCATTTTAAAAAATCTTCCTGATCTGTGTAAAACCGGCGGTATTGCGACCTCGGTGCAATATATAGACCATGTGAACAACGATAAAAGGCAAGGGGATTCCTTCCCACCAGCCGAAGTAAACAAATCAAGTTACCGACGTCTACCAAACCTAGGTGTAAACCAGGTTAAGCTGTGGTTACCACTCCGTCGAAAACCAGATTTCAGGCTGTATGGTGAAAATCAGATTTGAGGAGCAGAGGGTCACCAACTTGAACTTATTGCACATGGATGAGTTCCACTACTTAACAACCATGAATAGTACGCATTTTCTTGCAAGCACCCCATACATACGTTACGACTCTTTTAACCAAATTTCACACATTTTTGCTTCCTCATAGAGAAATCTTTGCAATGGTAACAATTTCGAAAAATTTTCAATTCATTCAGTTAAACGTTACTGTATTTAAAAATGTCTCAATGTCCTACGCAATTGCGCGGATGTGTATGTAGATATTTTGATGTGTGGTTGTCACACTTTTTGTGAATACGATAACTTGGAAACAATTGCAGTTAAATTAATGAAATTTAGACGGCTTATTTTCACCATTAACATCGTGACACTCACCAAAAGATTTCTGAAAACATTTATTGCATTTTTTTCGCACTTCATAATATTTTAAAAATCGGCTTTTTGTAGCAAAAAATTGGTTTTAAACATAATTCAAAGTTGATGCAAGAATATTAAAGATTCCTTGGCTTAAGACGAATTGATTGACCTATAATATTATTACATTTTATTGTAAAGTAAGAAAGCTATGGCAATGCATAATATTTGGAAAAAATGGGGTTTTATAGTATAACTTTTTTCATTAACATAGTCCAAAATTGATACAAGAACCAAAAATATTCCTTGATTCGAGGAAAATTTGATTGACCTCAATATTAATACGTTTTATTGAATAGTAAGGAAGTTATGATTATTTATCATTTATAATATTTGAAACATCTGTTTTAAACAGAAAAACTATTTTCATCGACATAATTCGAAGTTGACGCATAAAAAGAAAAGAATTTTCGCTCATAAACGTTCAAATAAAATAATTCTGACCATTTTTGTAAACAAATCATTAAGCTAAGGAATGGATAGGGTGCGACAGAACTTCCCCCTTCCCTTTTCCAGCTCGAAAAATTACCATTCCGAATACAACATTTGATTTGTCTGATCTGTCATTGTATTTTGAAAATTATTTGTATTATTTTGTAATTTTGTATTTTTTGTAAATTTATATTTTTAAATTGATCCAAATAAAAACTTTAGTTTGTCTATTATTTAGAAAATCACTAATGCTTCATCTATAAGGAAGTAAATACATTTGCTAACGGGAAGCAATGTGCTCGTGAAATGAGCACCATATAATGATAAATAGGGGAACATGGGGCAAAATGACGACAGGGGCAAAACGGAACAATGATTACATCTCCTCTGTGGTGTGGCGCCATCTACTGGAAATTGTAGGAACTTCGTTTTGAGTCGTTCCCGAGATTTCCCATGTTAATTTGTTATAATTCTACTGTTATTTTCCAAGTTATGAGAGGCAGAGATCGTTTTCGTGCACAGTTATAATTTTGACTGATTTTCAAGTAAGCAAATGTTTGTTCAAGTAAAATCACTTCAGCACCATTCCGCTGTGTACTTGATAGCCCGTCCTTTGCGTCGAGACGTTTTTGATTGCGATTATTCTAATGATCTTTGGGAGTCATATTGGAAAAAGTACTTTGGGGGCAGAATGGGTAGGGGCAAAACGGGACACCAGGCGAGATGTAGTAGAGCGCACATTGCTTTCAATTTCTGCCGAATGCACGAATCTAAGGTCGCGATTGTTTCTACTGTCACGATTTTCTAATCAAACAGTGGGTCAAATGCAATTCGTGCGACAATTGGGCTCATTAGTCTCGCGCAGGTTTCGGCAGTGATGACGGAGACGAAATTCATGTCTGCGTATTTTGTAAGGCCTGATTTTGGTCATTTTTATGTAAAAAATGGACAATAAAACTTGTTTCAACAAGTTCTTTCTAACTGTACTGCTTATTTCTTTAGTCTTTTTTAATGAATTTTGTTCATAATACATTTTATGTATTATATATTGCAAAACGGCACGAAAAAGTTTTTTCAAAAATCAATGAAAAAACCCTTACGAAAATTTCTCTGGTACCATTTTGAGTTTTTTATGAGTAGATTTTTGCCATAGATCGGAGATATGAGCAAGAACCAACTTTTCGCTTTCGGGTCTATCAGTTTGCATTGCCCGACCCAACATGAAAATTTCTGACTTGGTCTATGTTTGGAAACAGGCAGACCTGCAATTTTTAACTCAGTCTTTCTGGAGCGGAAATATTCCAGACAAGTTTTGAATATTCTTAGTAATAATATACTTCCTGAAACATATGAGAATCGTAGCGTAACTAGTTTCTTTATTCTATAAGTATACTAAGAGAGAGATGGCCGTAATATACTTCAATGTAACGTTCTAACCCTAAAAAGGCCATAAAGAAAGAATTAAAAAAAAATGTGTTGCTTCCGGCGAAAATTTCATAATAGCTCAGTTATCTTTGGTTTATGCAACATGTCATCCGTCCTTTCGCGCCTGGGGAAAAATCTTTACTTCAGCCAAAAGATCAGACCCAATAAGAATAAACGTGAAAATAGCTACACGGGGCTGCAGCGCGAAGATATGAGAAATACGTGGCGCGTATCGACCGTACATGTCCAAAGAAATAACGAGGGTACGGTTTTCCATTTGCCTCTTATAACATATGAGCTAAACAAAAACTATTGTTACGTGCAATATTTCAGGTCATATATCTGGCGTACCAACTAAAAACATACATAAGTATGAACACTGTGATATGATATATAGTATGATGGATATAGTATGATATATAGTAGGATATATAGTATGATGATACACTATACGGGTAAAAATAATGTACTTTTTCAGATTTTCGAATAAAAAATTCATTTTTTTAACGATTTCTGTTAGAAAATGGACTTGCCGACTTTTACAAGTCACGAAAAGTCGAAAATAGAAGGCAGAACGAACATAAAGTCACTTCAGGACGATGCCTTTGGCGGCTTCGTCGAAGAGCTCGAGCACGGCCTCAAAATACAACAGCAAAAGATACGTAAGGACACTGTGTGTTCAGCAGATTTTTCGAACTTACCCGAACGATCTCGCTAGTTTATAGCAGAATCTTTCTGGGACTTATTTTTCTTGGATTTCCGATCTGTGCCCGAGCTATTTTACAAGTGTTTACAAGCCACTTCGTAGTGAAATTTAATGAATTTATAGATAACTTTGAAGATGGCCTTATTTTTTTTCAATAAGTCTATAATGTATATATTTCTCCTGAAACTACTCTTCAACATGAATAAATTCAGCTTTTAAACTCCAAAATCGGTTATGAATTGCCCTTTTCATACAGATTTGAAATCAAAAGTAAAATTTACGAAAAAATCAAATAAAAAAATTGCACGTAAAGTTCTTATGAGAAAAATTTAATTTTTCGCTTTTCGTGGTTTAAGGTACCTACTATTAGGAAAAATATGCATATTTGAAAACAGTAACTTTATTTGATTACGTTTTTCTAATAATTATTTTTAGTATCCAAGTGTTAACTCCGCTGTGGCCAACGGGTAGAGAAGATAGAGTGTGAAAGACGGGGGATAGGTAGAGAGAGGGAGATGAATCTTGATATTATTTGTCTGAGGACAATATGATTGATAGTGCTCCAGAAGAAAGTGAGGAACATTGTCCTATGAAACTTATTTGCGTCAAAATCCATTTCAAATCAGGCAGGTTCTACACTTAAAGTCGCAGAATCTCTCGGGGACGAAATATGTTTGTTTTTTCTATAGGAAATTAGGCGACACGCATTTTTCCGATTCGCAAAAAAAAGTTTCTACGAAGTTATGCGTATTTGAATTTGGTTTCTTTAAATCTCTATACCTTTTGACTCATAACTTATATTTTTGCAAATTTTTTCTTGAATTTGCACTTTCATAAGGAAGATATCTTGTGAGTTCTATGTGGGCTACATAACTTGTTTGGCCACGAAAAAAAAAGTTTGCACGTCCGAAAAAGTTATGTGAAAAATACTCTTGTTCTTTTGCGATATCTTGCATCGTTTACGAGGAAAGTAAAATATTACATTTTTAGGAAAAAAATTCTTCTGACCTTAAAAATGTTTCAGCCCGCATACAGCTGATAGGATACCCTTCTTCTATTAGCAGAGTCTTTTTAAAAACATTCGGAAAAATAAATAGTTGGGTTTTTACAGAAAATTTGTTTTCGTGTTTTCAAAATTTTATGAAAAAGATTTTCTGGAAAACCCCACCTTCTTATTTTTGCCCATATTTTTTTTAATTTCTGCTTATCTAAGGAAGATATCGTATAAGCTTATGTCAAATACGCATAACTTCGTAAAAAAGGTTTTTTTTCAAATCAGGAAAACATGTATCGCCTAATTTCCTCTCACAAACAACATATTTTGTCCTCGAGAGGTTCTGCGACTTCAAGTGTAGAGCCTGCCTGGTTCAAAATGAATTCGCTCTGAGGATAAAAACTCCATGAACATAAGATTGTCCATGTTTGAATTTTACTAACGTTTTGTAAAAACAAAACCAGTTTAGTAGGTAGTGCGGCGGGCATAAACATATATCTATCAATAGGAATAAAAATATAAGCAAATGCGCATGTGTGACGTGGTGCATAGTAAAATGATAGTTTTCCGCGTGTGGAACGGTGCACTTAACCTCAGATGTCTGATGTGATAAACTTGTAAATCATACTTTTGTTACATGAAGTATCGTATATACCTAGGAGTGAAACGTCTTTTTATCCTCGCGTGTTTGCGAAACTCACGCTCAGATAAAGAGACTGTTTCACTTCTAGGTACACAACATACTATTATTTGCAAATGTTAACGAACTTTACATATTTGTAAGACATGCTATTCTTCGGAAAAGTCAAGAGATCAACATTAATAAAGTTTTATCACATTTGGAGCAAAATGTTACAAGCTTCAATGATTTTTCGTGACTGACATATTTGAATAGCAACATCCAAAACAAAGTTTTGACCTTAAAAATGTAACAATAAGCTTGAACACCCTAATTTTCGTATAATTTAACATTAAATTCATAAATAAATGTACTGAACCTAGCCTCATTTGTTCATGATGAGCAGATTTTTTAAATGCGACCGCGCCGTATTACCCGTTTCTCCTCTAGTCCCATGTTACGATACAGCTGAAGTTTTACGACTTTTTTTGTTAGGATTCGTTTCTCAAAGTTTTTCGCGAATAATGTCGCTTACATTTTTCAATTCCTCGCATTTCAGATTTTACTTTTTCCAGTCATGCCTCTCGACGGTATCCATATTTATTACTCTAGAACCAGTAGATCGTGGTAGTTCAGCTTACCTAACCCAATTTCTAGCGGGCAGTGCCCATATTTCTTGCGAAATTACCTGCCCATTAAGGGAAATCATTAATGTCACGAAGGTTAAAGATAAGAGATCACAACTTAGAATTACACTAAGCCATTAACCATTAAAATGTTCGTGAAATTCATACGAAAATAATCTGCAAAAAACGTTACAATATACATATCAGAACATATCAATGTATTATTTTTAAATTGATTTATTATAAATTTAATTCAATTTGCACCTAATTTAAACCTTCATGATGCAAAACATTATGAGTTGAAAATGTCATAAATGCAGACCAACGGCCATGCTGGCTTTGATTGTTCAGTGGACCTACATTCATTAAAATGCATAGGAAAAAATGTTAAAATTCTCCTTTTTTTTAAGAGAAACAGTTTTATCCGTTTTTTGCGGAGACATTAATCTACAAAGTTTTAAATATTTGTAAAGCAAAAAAGCTGCCAAAAAGCAAAGGCTGCCAAAAAAGTTGAAATGCTGGAGTGTTTGACGAAAATTAGCTTTGTTTTCTGGCGAGCAAGTCCATTCGAAGTTCTGTTATCTCCATTTAAATATTAATTTTAAAATAAACCATGCAAGAGTAGGGCACTTTTAAGAGTAGGTAATCTGGATTGATTGGAATATGCAAGAAAAACAATTTCTTAAAACTTTAACTACAATATTTGGCATAATATTTACAACTGGACGAAATTTTGGCGACATATAAAAATAAAAGAATCTGAGGGATGAGAAAAACTGATTTTGAGCTATTTAACCAACGACATTATTTTCATGTTAAAACGTTAAAGAATTAACTGTACTACACTGTTAGAAATGTTTACAATTTTAGTATACACGGGTATATTAAATTTCCTATATGTTTACTAAATTCATTACACTTTGTAATTTTAGTATACTTACGTATACTAAATTTTTATTATGAAGTTATATGTATACTAAATTTATTAAGTGTACAATAAGTTTCTTTCATGTATATGAATTTCATAGTTTCTGTATACTAAAATTCATATACATGTTTACTATATTCAGCTGCGCAAGCGCGTTTTGATTCACGCGAGTCCGGCAACGTGGCCGGTAGCAGGCTCGTATGTCGCTGAATTTTTTTGAGTTTCTTTAAAAGGTATGTTTAATTTATTAACTTAAATGTAGCTCAACGATATGATTATTTGAAAATTGAAACTTTGTTCTTTAATTTCATTTTTCATCCGATCATGTTTACAGATGATGAAGACGGAACCCACGCGAAACGGAACGCGTATACTGAATTTAGTATATATGCGTATACTAAATTTCGAGACATGTATAATGAATTTAGTATGCGCGTATAATAAATTTCATGTACGTGCATACTAAATTCAGTATATGCATATACTAAATTTACTGTACGCTGGTATACTAAATTTAATTTCACGTTGTGCATTTTTGCTTCCATTACATGTATACTAAATCTAGTACAGATTTTTCTAACAGTGTATTAAACATAGGAAAGTTTTTATTTGTAGGTCAATATGTGATATTTTTTAATTATGCATGAATGAATGTGCTTTTATCTCATTTATTTACCTACCAGAAGCGATTACTCATTCGCAAATCAAGAGTGATTAAGAAGCATACCTCGATATTGTTTCTGAAAAATAATGAAAGCAACTAAATGATGGATTCTATTGACACTTTTTTGACACGACCATGGACGATTTATACATTGTCTCGTGTCTCAAAATTTCTCCTAGCCTAAGCTGCATACGTAATATTTTTAATAATTCAATTGATTGATTGGGTAATCGATTAGTTTTTTAGAATGGCTGCACATATCAATGTAATATTAGCTTTATTGTCATTATAATTATATTAAAAATTAATTAATTTATTTGAAATTATAATTAGAAATTTAATAATTCTATTTCAATTCCTAAGTCAAGAGTGCTTGAAAGCTTCGATTTCTTGAGAAAAGGGGGGGGGGGTGCAATATACAAAAAATAAAAAGTAAATTATTGGTTTCTTAAAAACAATTAATAAACAAACTATCCGTGACCGGAATAACGTTTTTTTCAAAATTTGTCGTGTTTTTTGAAAATTCAAATCAAAATTTATATCAACTGTATTAAGTTTCAACCCCTCTCCATGGTTGAAATCCACTATATTATAAACTGCAAAACTTATCAAATTTACAAACAAACTTATTTAAAAAAATGTTCTCTTTGAAGAATGTACATTGTAATGAATTTAGATCAATTTAAATGCATAAGGTACACTGTTAGAAAAATCTGTACTAGATTTAGTATACATGTAATGGAAGCAAGAATGCACAACATGAAATTAAATGTAGTATACCAGCGTACAGTAAATTTAGTATATGCATATACTGAATTTAGTATGCACGTACATGAAAATTAGTATACGCGTATACTAAATTCAGTATAAATGTATACAAAATTTAGTATACGCATATACTAAATTCAGTATACGCATTCCGTTCCGCGTGGGTTCCGTCTTCATCATCTGTAAACATGATCAGATGAAAAATAAAATTAAAGAACAAAGTTTTAATTTTAAAATAATCATATCGTTAAGTTACATTTACGTTGATAAATTGAACAAACCTTTTAAAGAGATTTCTTCGCAGATCCTCGCAGAAAGAAGCCGAACCTTTTAGCATTACAAGGGACTCCAACAAATGCAGCGGCGTATGAGCCTGCTACCGGCCACGTTGCCCGACTCGCGTAAATCGAAACGCGCTTGCGCAGCTGAATGTAGTAAACACGTATATGAATTTTAGTATACAGAAACTATGAAATTCATATACGTGAAAGAAACTTACTGTACACTTAATAAATTTAGTATACATATAGCTTCAGAAAAGAAACTTAGTATACGTAAGTATACTAAAATTACAAAGTGTAATGAATTTAGTAAACATATAAGAAATTTAATATGCCCATGTAGACTAAAATTGCAAACATTTCTAACAGTGTAGGACTGATTCACATGGCCTTACTGACGAGTTCAGTGAGCCAGTACGAGATGAAACATAAAAATTCTAATTTTTATTTCATTCAAAGATATGTATACCTTAAAAGATAATGGTTTCCCAACCCACTTAATCAACAACTGTCTAAAGAAAGAAACTTTCCGATTATATAATACCGAATTTGTTTCTAAATCTAATAAAAATAAAAAAGTATCTTACGTTGATTTTACAGTTTGTCCATACATAAAAGGTTTATCGGAAAAAATTGAACAAGTTCTAAAGAAGCAAAAAATCAAGATCATTTACAAACCAACCAATAGCTTCTGAAAATTTTTCAACAATCTGATCCACTATAGAAACCTATAGAAACCCGTAGTCGTGAACATATATATTCTATTTCCCATCCTGATAAAGCTGCCTATACTGCTCTTACTCAAAATTATATTGATACCGGCCATAACTTTGATTTTGATAATTTTGAAATTCTATCATTGGAGAAAAATAGAGCTCATAGAAAAATATTTGAAAACTTTTTTATCAGTAACGTACCAAATACAGTTAATCTTAGATATGAAAAGTATTTATTTCCTGAAGTTCACACACCTCTTGCCAAATTTTAATTTTCATGTCGCTAAAGTTATATTCTACGTTATCGACCCATTCATCACAGTCTGTTTTCTTGTTTGAATTCTCGTAATTTCCTTCAGTTGTTCAGTCACTTGTCTTCACGTTCCAAGCGGGATGTGGGGTATTCGCCCTTATTTATTTATATTTTTATTTATTTTCTCTTCATGTTTATTTATGTTAAATCATGTGTTTCACTTTCTGTTGGATTTTTACTTTGACTTTCTCTTCAATTTTTAACTTGTACCAGGTATGTTTGTTTTTCTGTTTCTCTTATTGACCTTCCGTTTTCTTCGCTGTTGTCAATATTTATCGCTTGATATAGACCTAAAAATTGAGGGCCTCCTTTTATGAGACAACGCTTCCCTTTCTTTTACTTAAAATTTAAATTTTCATCAATTATTCTTTATTCTGTTTTATAATATTTTCTACATTATTTGTATGTTTTTTACAGGCTTAATAAATGTTTTTTTGATTGATGAGGGTCCAAAACAGTGACCGAAACGTTAGAATTATCGAATCTTTTATTTTAACCTTTATTTCCATGACTTGCTTCACTATTTAATACAACAAAGGGTCGAAACTAAACGTACAACATAGATACATTCTTTAAAAATCAATTGCAGAATACAAAACAAATAAATATTATCGATCCTAATGCCAATAAAAAACAATCTGCTTCACACATTTCTTCATTACTTTGATCCCGATTTTTTCTTGTGTTGGTTCCCTTCATGTGGATGCTTCTATCTTGCTTTATTGATTACGCGTTACGCGAAGGCTCACAGCCACTATAGTGTTTTCTCTCTCATCCATTCGTTTGCGCCAAAAAATGTTGTCACAATGTTCACAGCATAGTTGTGTTTTTAAATCATTTCCAAATGATTAATTAGAATACAAGGTATATTATTTAACATTTAATTTCCATTGAAACTATAAGTAATCTATGTGACTATTATTATTATTATTATTATTATTATTATTATTATTATTATACCATTAAGCCATTTCCCTTTCGGGGTAGGCGTGACTTGCTCGGTTGGAGAATAGTAGTGTGTATATGGGTATATAGGTATAATTTATTGTAATTCAATAAGCCTATACAATGTTAACTGATACCTAATTAAAATAATTTTTTTGCAATTCAATATTAACTAAAATATAACCTATATTATATAATAATTATTTTAATGAATAATATAATCAAAATACTTGTAACTCAATGTTTGATTCACTAAGTCTGTTAGCTCTTTCAACTATAAGTATTTGGTTGACCAAGAATCGAACTTATGAGAACGGCAAAAGAACCAAACGCTAGAGAACGACACAGGGACTATGGCTTAATGTCTCTCTTTAATATTTGCAAGAACATTTTTTAAACCAATATAAACTTTGAAAATATATCTGTCTCTAATGATCCATTTTACAATGTTATTTGAGAAGATATTTCTTTTATTTTAACTTTTTTTGTGTGCTTATTTTGCATAAATTGATTTTCTCTAGTATTAGTTTTCAAAAAACAGTTTTTTTAAGGGAAATAATTCATCTTAAGCCTTCTTCTGCAATTTTGTTGTTCAATTTGTGTTTTTAAACTTTACGTTGGTTTAAAAAATGTACTTTCAAACTATAAGTATTTTAAATTCAGTGCCTTCCCACCTATCGCTTTACCTGGTAAGAAGGCTTTCATTGAAAAGTATTCGAAAATTTCTTGTTTAATGGTGCCGTGACCATAATTGAATCCTTCTCGATACCGTTTTTTTCCTAGCTTTTTGAATCCCCACAGCAGTAGAAGTTATCTCTTAAACTGAATCCCTTTCTGTCCCGAGCGGTGAAATATTTTTCTGAATACTTTTAGATACCCCAAATTAACCATGAAATAGAACATTTTTAATCCCTTCTGAATTTGCACATTTCGCTGTTCTTATTTACTGTTTTTGGGATGATAATGAGGTTAAAAGCATTTAAAGAGACAGTATTATTCTTTTTACGTGGTCAAAATTAATTGCTACATATAGGTAGCTGTGATGAAAACTAATTTTTTTAATTTGTTCATCATGATATAATATTTTTTTAATTGATCACATTTGAATAAAGCGACATTTTTGCGATGAAGTGATGTATTCTTATGCACAATCCGAATAGATTTTTCAAAGCACCTTCTCATGCATTAAACAAAAATAGTGTTTTTAATTTATTTCACGTGACGTTTGACAGCTCACTGTAATCTATTGAAGAAGATGGTTTCAATTTATAAATGTCTATTAATTATAGACAAATACAAATTTAATACAAATTGTTTTATATTGAAACACTTAAATACCTATGCGTTCTCAAATTGTTTATTTTTTTTCTGAATCAAACTTGCAACAAACAAGAAAGTTTTTTTAGAATTCGTATGTAAAATTAGCATAATATCCTCTGAATGTTCTCTACTACTTGTTTCTTCACCTGTCAAATTTTGACAGTAACTTTTTTAAATAGATTCGATTTTCTCAACCAATCAGATATGAGGATAAAGCTCATGTGAAGAAAGATTTTTGATGTGGTGGGGGACCTCACCTAACGCGAATCTCAGTCCCAGACTTTCGTGATAGGTGGTAGGGTACTGTGATTTTTTGAATGCGTTTTAATTTTTAAGTAATGTGATTATTCACTTGAAATGTTTATTTGTGCGATTTAATTGATATTAATTTATAACTTCGCATCTCAGAAGATTCGAATCCTTAAAGACTGCTGACTTACCAGCTCCTAAACATAAACCAGGAGTGCGTAAACACGGTCAGCCATCGAGGCCAAACAAAATAGGTATTATAAAACATCTAGTCACTCGGCCGACGAGCTCGAAGCACACATACGAGCGTACACACGCACCGCGGGTTTGGGCAAGCGTGGGTGCGGGCCATGTACAGGCGAACGTACTTTCCAGTTCCCAGATTTGTCGGGCAAGCTCGTGAGTGCTCTGAGAATCTTTTCCCAGTCACTGGTAATATTTTTATAATTATTCACGTAAAAAAAAGCGATGAACCGTTTTAGAATTTTCACGTCGAGTTCGTCAATTCTTTCTCAAAGTTCGCAAATTATTTACGAAAATAAATTTTTTTCGTGTACCGTGTGTCCCGAGACTCACACATTTTTTTGTTAGTTTTACTTTTATCTTTAAACTGCTATGAAAAGGGCAATTCATAACAGATTCTGTGGTAATAATTTCAGTCGATACACTATTATTAAAAAATAATTACAAATTAATATTAATATAGAGTGAACTCTTGCTTATTCCAATGCCCACCCATTCCAAGGCCTACACCTATTCCAAGTCACCCATGCTGGGATATTCCAAGTGGCGCAGTTCTGTCACCTTCCACTACTGTCCCTGTACGCATCAGTGGCTGACTAATTTAAAAGAGGTCGGAAAAGTGGGAAGACCTCGGTCATGATAGGATAGGTGGACATGTCAGGGAGGTTAGCATAGTTGGTACCGAGTTTGGTACTCGTGCATCTTTACATGGGAATGCATACGACGTCTTGGAGAAAATATTCTAAACGTAAAAGTGAGTCATGAATGTACGAATAGTAATATTTGTCAAATGTAAAATGTACTTTCTCAGTCATGTCCCATTCTTTTTTAACTAAAGATATTTCAGTGTCACGAAATAAGATAAAATATCCGAAATTTGAGGTGAGTGTATATGACCAATTTGATCAGAATCGGGTACACTAACCTCAAATTTCAGATAGTTGATTGTATTTCGTGAAACTGAAAGGTCTTCAACCGATGACAGGATGAAATAGAATTGCGCAAAAACTTGAAAAATATTACTATTCTGATATTTATAACTTACTTTTATGCAACACATACGCGTTATGGGCGCTTTACGTCATCTATTTTGCGAGTTGAAAGTTGCCGTTTACAGACCGGTTAATGAAGTATGTGGTGGGGGTACACTTTATTTCCCTAGGAAAATAACGTTACATTATTTCCCTGAAATCAGGGTTATAAAGCATTGAAAGTACAGGAAGTGCTGCTATCTGTATGCCTGCTAGCCGAGTAACAAATGCCGTTTCATAACCTTGCTTTTATATGTATCAAAGCGTGCTCCTGAACTGAAAACTTTTTTTCTCTCTTCTTTCTTTTTGCAATGGTTTTTTTAATTATGGGGGGGCTCCGCCCCCCGAACCCCGTTTACACGGCTTCAAATAGGGCTGCGTCCTGGACCCTACACCCCCATTGCTACGCCGCCCTAGACCGCTTAACTTTCAAATGCTCCAAAAGCCCATAACGGACATTTGTTGCATGAAGTATTGTCTGCATCACAGGTTGTATGTCTTAATACGCCTCGCGTGTTTACAGGACTCGTCCTGCAAACATCACGCTCGGCTATAAAGACACACATACAACCCATGGTGCACAATGTGCTATTACGTTTAGAATATTTTCTCCAAAAAGGCGTATGCATTTCCATGTCAAGATGTACCAACTATGCTAACCTACCTGACATTTCGGTCTATCCTATCATGATCGTGACATCATGCTATAATACTTGAAATTCCGCGAAATATTTGAGTCCTTTTTTGATTCTATTATATTAATTTTTGGTTAGCAAGTTGTATTATTTCAAGGAAATTTTACATTTTTCAAAATATTTGTTTACCTTTTCCATCGTTTTCCATGTTTTTGAAGGAACGTCAACAAAAACATTTGGAAAACACTGGCATGCATGATGTGCATGTGCAAGGGCGCACACATGCTTACAACGCGCGCATCGATACAAGGCTGGGGCAGCCAATAAACGTCGCTTGACGAAATCACCCCTCGACTCACGGTAGAGGTGGGGGCCTCTCCAGCCTTGAAATACCCAAATGTTTACGTTTCGCGGCCCTTGAAATAGGCAAGAGTTCACTGTAGTTAATTTTAGTGATTAAATTAGGCCTTTATTTACTTTTACATCAATATTTAGAAGGCTAAAATGCTACTTTTCAATAAATTTACCATTTTGACATCTATTTAATTGTTATAATCTTAACCTCATATGTGAATATTATATGCGAAAATTGTATGAAAAAGCCTAAGAGTCTTTCTGCGTATTTCAATTCCTGAGGTACAGTGAATTTTTGAAGCGATCCCTATTTTCACGATTTTCATGATTTATTTGGGAAAATATTTCTTTTATATAGAAATATATTCTGCAGAAAAATGGTGTACTTTGCAAAAATAAGACATCTTTATTTTGCAACATTCTATGGTGAAATCATTATTTTTCGTAAAAATGGACCAAAAATGAATTTCTACGCCTCCATGCCATAAGGCTCCAGGACGCTAATACAGTGACCAAATGCGACGTAAATCAGTCTAAAATGGACGCGTGGAAATCATGCTGCTTTTTAATGATTTTTGTGGAGAACCGAACTATTTCTTGAAAAATATGCAATATTCTTCTTTAGAATGTATACTCTTCAAGGTATAGTTCGTTTTTTGATCAAAATTATGCAAAATCAGCGTGAATTAAATTTTTATAGATTTTTGCAAAAAATAATGATTTTACCAAAAATTATATAAACAATAAAGTTGTATTTCCAAGAAACATACAATTTCTCCACAGAATATTTTTACAAACAAGCTATATTTTTCAACAACCAAACATCATCAAAACCGTGAAAAGAAGGGTCGTTTCCAAAATTTACTGTACTTCGGAAATTAAAATGCATTGAAAAGCCGCCAAGGCTTTTTTTGTTCAAAGTTAAATGTATGAACTGGCATGTAATATTCACATATGAATGTTGTGCCAGAGCATTCAAATCGATTTATGAATGGTAAATTTAATGAAAAGTACAGTATAACTTTATAAAAAGTGAGGTCGCTGAACTGGAAAATTAGAAATTAGCAGCTCTCTTAAATTTGGTGAAATTAAGTGAATTTATAGAAAACTTTGAAGATGTCCTTATTTTTTTAGTTCTTCACATCCGCGTATGTTAAATATTTTCCCAAAAACTAATCTCGGAAACAAACAAAAGTCGCCAGCTGAATCGCTGACATGGCTGCGTAGAATTTTGGCTGGAGTTAACAAAAATTCTTGGAATGATCCATATATAAACGTCTTATCCCCCTGGTGGGGGAGGGATTACGTAACTTTCTCACCTTTACTTCCAATTTTTTTAAATTCCTGTTAATTCCCTTTTTTTTTAATTTTAATTGTCAACATAAAAGTTCTGAGATACAACCAACGTAAATTTCAGAAAGGTGGAAATGAAAGTGAAGAAGTTACATAATCGCCCCCGGGACTCCTGCAAAATTTGTTGTTAACTACAGAGTACCGAATTAACAAAAGTTTTCAAAAAAGGAAATTTAATTTCTTGAAAGTCAAATTAGCATCTATTAGAAATAGGTCAATTGACAGTTTCTTGATACTCTTTGTAACAACGTGCTATGCCGAATTTGGCAGTTTTCAGTATAGCTAATCAAAAGTTGCAATCACTGTTTTTTAAATATTTTAACTTTGTAAAAAGTTTCCTCGTAAAATTGTGGAGATCAACGTGAGCTAGAAGCAAAATTTTTAATGAACTTCACGTCCTTAGAAAATATGGTTGTCTATTTTCGTACTTTCTTGAGAATAGGCTGAACGGAAATTATGTTCTTTCCTCAAATCTGATTGTACAATGTTCTTTTCTCTTCGGAAATGATCTGCATAGCCTTAATTAACATTTGTTAATGCTCAAATTATTATTTTTGAAGTTAAAAATCTAAAAGTAATAATCTTAATTAAAGAGGCTTATAAATGTATCACTTCAGCTTCATGTCTTTGTGACCAAAGCGGTTATTCTCTCGCTTTCACTCTAAATATATTTGAAGATATTACCACTTGGAGAAGCTTCTTATTGAAATTGGTTCCCTAAAATGCGAATTCTTGAAAAAGTAAATTGCTGACTAGTTCACTATTATCTGTTTTTCTAGGACTCGACTAAACATCCCTCGAAGCATGCGGCCTTCTAGTTTGGAAGATAAAATCACCCAATTGGCAACTTCGTCGGCTCTTTTCCTTCCGAAACGACGTGAGATGTTGTTTTTTCCTTTTGGAAATCCCTATTTGTTGTATAAGTCAGGTTGCTATGGGCGTTTAGGAAAGTTTTCGAAGAGACGTTATACCATTGGAGCGCGGGTCGTTACCGGATCTAGAATGGATTAGTAGCGACCGAAAGCGGTGATCCGTATGATCGAGACGAAGAGAATTAAGGTTCCGATTGCAGAAACCTTAACAAGGTACACGAAACCAACTTTACGTTCCAGACAAGACTTTAGTCTCGTTCTCGTCACGAATACAAAGTAGCGGTCCAAAGCCAAAGACATTCCGAAGGCTAACGTTTGTAAAGCTTTAATGCAGAAGCTTCCAATTTCACGTTGCAAACACGCTTTTCTTGACCTCCACGGGAAAAGCTTAAAGTTAGGGTATTTTTACTTTCCACTCTTTGGGGGCGACACACCTCAGGCCCTTTTCTTGTTCTTCTATCAGGGACGCTGGGCACGCTGGGACGTTCAACCCTGTTCGCCAATTTACGTATTTCTTACTGATAAAGTTATTTTTATTGATTCATATTAAATCGTGCATTCCTCTTTTATTTTAAATATTATCGAATCCCCAAACATATATTTCGCTCACTAAGAATACAATTGTAAACAAATTTATATCAAACATATTACTTTTCCCTTTTGTAACGAATAGTATAGTAAAGAAAATCGTGAACAGTTCCTACGCCAATATGAGTCACGAACTCCTCCCCTCGTCTCTCCTCTCCAACCACCCATTTTCTAATCCATATTCCCCTCCCCCACTCTGATCCTCACGATATGCCTCAACTTCTACAACTCTTCCCTCTCAGACATTATTCTCATCCGCTCTGAAATTTCACCCTTACTTTCAGTATACCCTCTCTCTCCGACGCTGCCCTCATATCATCATGTTCTCCTCCTTCATCCCGCTTACACCACTTTCCCTTTATACGCAGACCCTCTTCACCCTCTCCCTCTTACGTCAGGTCCCCCTCCAACCCTTTCACAAAAGCCAACATTACCCCTACTCCCCTTAATGATCCCCTTTCTCAAACACATCGAGCTCTTATTACTACAATTAATGTCGTCATTACTTCATGAAACCCCCTCTACACATTCTCCTCCTTTACTACGTGGGGGGTGACGGACAAGTGTGCACGGGGCAACTATGCACGAGCAAGACCGTAGCCAGGTGGGGGGGGGGGGGCGCCCCGTGACCAGTATTTGAGCCCCACGCCCCGGTTTCTCGAAACATGTACATAATATACATATACTTTCCGGTGTTCCGCTGAAAAACCCCCCTCCGGAAGTTTTTCCTGCTACATACCCCCCCCCCCCCGAAAAATTTTGCTGGTTACGGTATTGTGCACGAGCCCAACTGTTCAAGTCGATGGTACTCGTACTCTTTCAACTGTGCACGCCTCAATTAATCAGATTTGGGTTGTCTTAAGCTCCAAAACCTCAAAAGTTTTTGTGTTTTTGAATAATTTCTTGTCTCGAAAAATTTCGGTTACTCGAAACTTTTACGTAACTCAAACGTTTTGAGTATTTCTCTGTTGGACAAATCGGTTTATTACTTCGCGATAAAATACACATGTGGGTAATTTATATAATCTTACTATAACTATATAGAAAGAAAATTTGCACCCTGTAACTTCGATATGGTATAGCTATCAACTATAAGTTGTACATAATTAAACTAATATTAGCGGGAAGATGCACAGAGAGAGTTAGAAAAGTCTAAACTCATATAGAGGTTTATTTTTAAATTAACCTGAAAATTTTGTTATGTGAAAATGAAGTTTAATCCTTCATGTAGTTAAAACGGGAACGACTAAATATTTTTGATCATGCAGTTCAGAGTAAAAAAAACATTTTATTTTTGAAAAGCAGGAACATGAAAAGCATACAAAGATACAAACATAACTTTCCTAAAACTCGTCAATACAATAGATTCATGCGTGATTATACCGCATTTCGTGAAATGATTTATTATATATTTATTTTAACTCCCTGTGCATACAAAACACTGTGGATACCTTTCCTCTCCTAAACAAGTCTGCATGAATTGATAAAATCTTTCATCTCAAACATGGAATACTCATATTTTGTAAATTCCTTTGAATTATTTTGAAACTTTTGCAGCTTATGAATTTATTCTTTTACAATAAAACTAAGTCAGCATAATGAATCTGAAATTACACCTCACTAAAATGACAAAAATGTTTGGTTATATCATAAAGCAATATATCGTAGGTAATAAAATAATATAAAATCATATCCTAGATTCACTGATTTGACCAAAATTACTAATAAAATGTGCTATAACTGTTACTCTATCTATAAAACAACCTGGCTTAAACGTTTACAATTTGAAAGCACTCATATTCAGATTACTTTTTCTATCTCAGAGTTGATGCATTTGCAAATGTGGCTTATCTACTTTTTAGTTATAAAGAAAGTTTCGATCGTGTGTTCAATTTTATGAAAAATAATAATTGAGTTTCACTCTGCTGATAATACCATTATGAGAGTAAGGACTATAGAGAATATAACAGGGATCGATTTTTGAATACATATGAACCGGTTCAAAAGGAGATTACCTTCTGCAATGTTAGAACATGAAAGGTGGACTTACGTCTTGATACCATACGATGCTAGTCGGCGGGGGGTTGCTCTGGACGTCGCAAGCCAATTTCAGATCGTCCCCTTCCCTGAGGGTGTCCAGGAAGTAACCCGCTGCCAGGTGGGCTACGGCAACTGGAGGGTCTGCAAAAGAGAAAAGCAAAGAAAAAGACTAAAGTACGCTCTACCATAAAACTGGACGTCAGAGATGGGTAAAGTTTTCCTTGAGCAATGTAGAATAACGGGTTTGATGGATCCTCTCCCGTTCATCGTTCAATGTCACTTTTAAGGTTTGCCTCTAGAAGGGGTTTATTAGTAAACCATTGCTTTTAAGTCTAAAGGTAATAATTTTATTTTAATAATGAATACAGCCAAAAGTTTAGTTAATTTCCAAACAATACTGTTTTTATTGTTGAAAATCTTTTTTCTGGATGAATTAGTGAATTTGGACTAGCTGCAAATGCATGAAATTGGCCACGGAGAATTAGTAAAAATGTGCGGATTACGTCAGCTACCGAAATATAAATTAATGAAACACTAGTTTTCGAAAGTGGTACTCTGGGCCCCATTAGCGTTTTTCGCTAGTATATCTCGATCGCATATACCATTTTGGTGTAAAAATCAATTCTTGAAGCAAACGTTAAGTATTTGATCAAGAATGGTTAAATGTCTCCCAGGGGTAACGTAAATAGATCCTCTAGATATTCATATAATTTTGTTGCTTTAGATATTGTAACTCATTGTCGACTTTAGACAATGAATCTAATCATTTCATAAATGTTCATAAAAATCAGGTTATTGGCGAATGTTGCAAAATAACTGTTATGTGCTTCGAAAATGAAGATGAAACTGGATTAAATTTATGAATAATCATTTGCAAAATAACTAGAAAGCAATATGGAGCAAATGTTTTTTTTGTAATGTGGCTGCCTTTACAAGAAATCATATGCATCCATGATGCGTGTAGAAAGTTATTGTATATCTTCAATTATTTTTATTATTACACCAGGAGGCACTCTTTCATGGGCATACCAACCCCCGATTTTAGATTGCGTATTTGACGCTAATCTGTATTATCCTTTTTAGTCTGTAACTGTAACTGTAATCAACTATCAGCATATGCCTTCACACTGTGAAGATAAAACACTTTTTGCAGTGTAAACCGCAAAAAAAACAATGTTCACACATTTTCAAAATATAGATTTCGTATGTTGCTTGTAATATTGATTTTAATACATGTGTGCATCCACATGAAAAGGGCCCTTATGGCGGGTTCTACTGACACCTCACGCCGTCAAGATGGTCGCGGAATACTGTATCTTGAATGTCCACACAGCAGGATTATTCTGAGTACAGCAGATATAGTCGCAAATGGACGAGACCCTCTTCTTGAAATGGTCAGGAAGCAATGGTCCAACTCGAGTACTCACTCCTGAAGGCCCGAATTACAAAATCACATGAGAAAAAATTTCGCGAATAGCTCCTTGACAAGAGGATGCACGGCATTTTCCACAGAAATGTGGAGGATCAGCCGATATCGTATGAGTTAATTTTAACTTTCCTTAAATCACCCGGATTGAAGTAGGGCACGAAGAATTTAATTTTTGCATGTCAAGGCGGTGTCATTTCCACTCTAGCATACCGTCATCACATTTTAGGCGAAGACATTCCCGATTATAGCGGTAGAGCGTATCATGTACATTTCGAGTACCTAGGACACATATTATCTAGTTGTCCAACTTATGCGGAAACGATGTATATATAAAGACAGAATACGGCACTAAGAGTGTTTCATTGCCATCTCGGTCATTCTTACGGCATTAGCCCTGACACGCATTTTCATCTCATATCTGAAGTCGGAAAAGCCTATTCCGGAGTGGTTGGTGGAAGGACGCACAGTGCACCTCCCGAATATGGGCAACTTGTCTGGCCCAAAGAATTACAGGCCAATAACTTGTCTGAACACGCTGTATAAGATTTTCACAGCTATCCTGAATGATAGGATTGTTCAGACAATCAGACCTGTGTGGCGAGAGATGTATGAAAAACGCGGCTCAAAGAAAGGCGTAGCAGGATGTCGGGAGAACCTGCTTATCGATAGATGTGTTTGCGAGGACGCATCATCCTATCAGCACTACCTATCGATAGCCTATATTGAATATCGGAAAGCTTTTGATTTAACATCACACAGACTTATCATCTGTATGTCGCAAAAGCTTAAAGATTTATCCACACATCGTGAGTTGCATAGAGAGATTGATGCCGCTTTGGACAACCATATTCACTATCTCAAGTGGAAAATATCGTGTTACAATTAACAACGACACCTGTTTGAGAGGTGTCTTTCAGGGCGCCACCATGAGGCCTCTCCTTCTGTGGCAAAACTGGAAATCGAAAGCATAAGATTGATGGCCTGAAAAGCATCCCTGCGTGTCAATGAAATGCTAAGACACTTGCGGGGAAGATGCAGAAGGCTTTCGTCCTTGGGTCACTCCGTGTCCTCAGGGTGCACGAGACTTTTGCAATTTTGTAGAATGGCACCCGCTTCCCGGTGAAATCCCGCGGATTTCCTCATCACAAACTTATAT
>CAKNYM010051735.1:374458-446943 GCA_932195095.1 Andricus curvator
TGCAATCTATGAAAATGACTCCGGCTACCAGTAGAACTACGGTAAATCAGACCTGTGGCCACATCTTACGATCGTGAGATGAGTGCATGACCACAGGGCAAGACGAAATCACAACGGCAGGCCGACAAAACCCTCAAGTGTCTCGGGAACACGGCGCGACCCAAGGATGACAGCTTTCTGCATCCATCCTGCAAGTACCTTGGCACAAGGCTGGAGATATTATCCTATAGCCGCATGTGAAACTTGCAAGGGCTAGTCTGACACTAGGATGTATCCCAACCGTACTAAAAACAGTGAAAAGACTTGTGGATAAATATATCAGCGACAACTGATGCAAAAAGGCTTTGCGATTGGAACCTTTATTGCTATCGAAAGAGCCTTCAACTACACCTCTAGGGAGGTGATCAGGGCGGCTAAAATTGCACATGGTGTGCAAAACGCAGTTGTGAAATGGACCTGCCGCATGTTGTTCAACAGGTACTTAACAACGACTAAGGGTGATACCACTTTATGTAGAACTGTTGACTTGAGATATCTGCAGGAAGGCTGTTTATCGCCCCTGCTGTGGTTCTTGGTAGAGGATGAATTGCTTCATGTACACATGAGTCAGGTCTATGACGCTATAGGATACGCGGATGACATACTGGTTATTGTGCGCGGCTAGAATCTGGATGCGCTTTTTGGGATAATGCAGCAAGCACTGGGGATAGTGGATACCTAGTGCCAGAAGACCGGATCATCGGTCAATCCGAGTAAGACAAACGCGGATGTATACAGACGGTACAAGTGGGGAACCACGTGCACACTGAAACTGGGAGAAGAACAACTGGAAATCACATAACCAGCTAAATATCTAGAATTCATCCTAGATAAGGAGCTGGTATGGAACGAGCACCTGGAAAACAAGTGCAAAAAGCTCACAGAGACACATAACTCTGTAGGAGAGCCATAGGGAAAAGCTGTGGCTTGAAACCGGAGACACTTATGTGGATCCATACAGCGATCCTGTGACCTAGGCTAACATATGCGGCCGGCCGTGGTCTGTTAGAGCAGGCTAGAACTGTCCACTGTGAAGTCTCGACTGAAACGAATCAGGAGAATAGTTCGAAGAAGCGTCACTGGTACCTCGAAGTCGACAACCACGATGGAATTGAGAGCACTAACAGGGTTAGAGCTTCTCCATCTCAACATCAAGGCCGTGGCTGCGAAGGCAGCCTCGAGATTAAATATGGTAAACGGCGGAAGGATCTCGACGAAATTGCGGATCCCAAACGATATCGCGAGTAGGTCGATCCCAAGCGTGCTCAGGGGCAAAACGCCCATTTGCTATCTCGTCGGCGAGAAGTATCGTATAAGTATATGTACAAGAGAGGAATGGGTTAGCGAACAGGCACACCTGTGCAGTGATGGGGACAACTGGTGCACAGATTGCTCCAGTTACAAGGAGAAAGCATGAGCCAGTGTCTATCTTAGAAGGAGTGGAATGGACTTCACAATCTCGATGGGGTCCTACTTCACAATCCTACAATCTGAGATTATGGCCGTGCTACAGTGCGTCTACGAGGTACAGGAGTATGTTAACAAAAGAAACATCCGTACCTGCTAAGACTGCAAGGCTGCTATAATGGCCCTGAATGGAACAACGACCACGTCGCTACTGGTATGGGAGTGCTTTGCCCCACGGAACAATCTAGCGACGATCTATCACTAGTCCCGAATCAGTTGTAGGCATTTCAAATAAGTTAGTCACTGAAGAAATCAACAGTTGGCTGACCGAAGAACATCAGAAGGAGTGAATAATAAGATAGGGCTCGCCGAAAGCCCCTCCTGTAACTTGAGCGGACAGGATTATGAGACAGCTATTAGCATAGTATAGCTATTAGATAGTATGTTAAATCTCATTAGATTTTGTACAAAATAGTAAAATAAACCGTTGCAAATCGCATGCCAAGTTGGTTGATGTATTTTTTTCTTTCTTACGCGACATGTTACCTCAAAATTGACTTAAAATTAAAATAATTTACTGTGATCAAGCTATTGTATGTGAGTTATGTTAGTGAATTCATTATTAATATATGGCAACCTGAAACAAAAATAGTGATGAGTCAAATAACTCAAAGTGACGCACAGTGGGCTGGATTACATGAGAAATCGGCAAAATTAGACAAATGCACGTATCCAAAAATTGGAAGGTGATTCTTAAGTTTTTGAACTTGTTGATTTCAAATCTCGAATCAAAATTTTGAAAAAACAAAATCGCGGACTGAAAGTGACTATTTGCGATATTAAATGCATCCGATTTCGGTAATAAACGGTAAATTTACGGCTTTGAAGTGACATATTTAAAATCTCAATTCAAATTTTTTTTAAACAAAATGGCGGACAGGAAGTGACTATTTACGTTACTAAAATGCATGCGAATTTTGTGTAAATCGATAAATTAACGGTTTTGAACTAACTTATTCAAAATATCGACTCAAAATTTCTGTTGAACAAAATGGCGGACCGGAAATGACTATTTGCGTTACTAAAATGCATCCGATTTTTGTGAAAATCTGACAAATTTACGGTTTTGATGTTACCTTTTTTAAAATCTCGAAACCAAATTTAAAAAAAATGGCGGATCGGAAGTATCCTATTACATTACTCACAAGCATTTTCTTTATTAGAAATTGATAATTGTGTGTTTTAAAAGTTGTTTATTCAAAAGTTTGAATTAAAATCTAGAAAAATATAAATGGTTTACCTGAAGTGAAGGTAAAATTTCAGATAATTTTGGGAAATTTAGTTATAATGCACTCAATACGAATTCTATTCTTTATACAATCAAAAAAACATTGAAGAATGATTAATCAGGATTTTCATCGTCGTCGCCAGAAGAAGTAGCGGGTTCTAATTCGTCAGTAGAGTATTCCATCGGTTCATTCAAACCATACTACATCTTTGCTACTGATAAATTTATTTTCCTTGAGACAAGTTTGCAACTGAAATAGAAGATGTTCTTTCATGCCATTTTGCCGTTCAATTTTCTTATTTTTTTCAAGTCTCCTGACAAAAAGCTTCTGACTCTTTGCGTTGACCGTTGACAACGCGCTGGTAGTAACACCCGCTCGGAACTGTGCGAATGAAAAAACGTGCTGAGCGTGACACATGTGATTTTTGGTTCCCAAAGCCAGGTCTACAGCATTCCGCAGAAAACTCTTATCGAATTCGAATATTAGTAACATTTCAAATACTCCCAATTGTCGTCAGTTGAACAGTTCAGAGGTTAGAAGCCGATCTTTCAAAAATAGACTGTAGAAACACTTATTGTATGAAATGCTGTTATACATAAAAATTGAAATTTTTTAAATTCATTGTTGGGCTTTTGCCGATTTTTTATGTCTTGCTTTTATGCAAAATTGCTAAAATATCAATGTAAACAAAACACACTTTTGAAATGAATTTCGGTTCTATAGTTCTCTTTTTAAATTCCCTTTTTCGTTTACGTGCGCAGATTTAGCCTCATTTCGCCTGTTAAAAAAGAATTTGGGGCCGTATCGATTCCATACCGTAAAATTCTACACTGAATCAAAATAAAGTGCAACTCTTCATAGTTCTACTTTATACTGTAAAATTTTACACAAAAACTTCACACACATTAATAATTTGAAATAATTACAAAAATATTTCTACCTTTATTGTGTAGTTTTAAAACACAATAGTGAGGAAGTTTATTCAAAGAGGATCCATGAACGCAATTATATAAATGTTGCATTTTATTATATTTAAAAAAAAATCAAGTGCAGTAATATCAAAAACATTGCTACCATAGTGCTGGAGTTAAGATTTACTTTCGAAAAATAGAGTGCCAAGCAATTATTTTCTTGAACCTTTTAAGAAGTTGCCATAAATATGTTTAGGGAACATTGATTTATCTTTTAGATCATGAAAGTTGAATTTATTTGGAAATCATCCAATATCATAATGCGAAAATAATATTGAGAATTTATGCGTTACTCTCTAGATTCCTTATTGTTAATAAATTTACGTATTTTGTACTTGGCTATGAAGAAATAAACTAAATATTTCTGGGCAATATTCAAACTTCGAGTTGCTTAAGCTCCCAAAACGTTCAAGGTTTGAGAAACTGGATGGTGCTCGAGTCTGTAGACGCTGGAATTTCAAAGTTTACCTTACGTAATGTGGCGTTGAATTGTTTACTCTATTTAGTCTGTTTGAGATTTCCGCATTTCGGAAGAAGCATAAATACCCTGGAATAAATACTTACAGATTGTTTACTTTGACACATGGTCGATCGAAACGTGAGTAACCTTTATTTCCAATGTGATGAAAAATTCTTAAAATTATTTATATACCTTTCATTTGGTGAAAATCTCTAGGTTCATATTTACCGTGGGTGCGTATGAAGGGTTAGGGATGGAAAGTCGATAAGCTGGAATGGCAGTAGAATAGGAAGGGAGTGGAGTGGGAATTGGGAAGGATGTAAACGAATGCTGAAAAGGCGGAAAATTGGGTTTGGCACTTCTCTTAATTCTATCTGGACTTGAGAATTTTCCTAAATGAAACATGCCGCAAAGATACTCATTTTAAAGAAAGGGATAATTTACAAAATACGTGATATGTTCAAGGAAGATCTTTGTACTTCGAGTAGATAAAGGTTCGACGCAGTGTGTGTATTTTAGAACATCAAACATATGTTTTAAATTGTAATATCCTGTGGAAAATGTGATGATTGATTAATTACTGACTAAAATGATAGTTTGGGTACAACTGAAAATGAGATTTGGTTCTCTTTTTCATACCACCGCATTCTATATCAAAAAGTGAAAATTTATTTCAGAAATGTAAGTAACGTTTAAACCGTTATAGAGATGAACTGTGTGACGGAATTTATAATTTGCATGCTAACAGTGCTGTAATTCAAGTCAAAACTATTTTTTAATAAAATCAACGTCGAAATGGGTACTTTTGCCTTCAATACTAAAAATGCAGTACACATTTTTTTCAAAATAAATGGTTTCCTATTTTTTAGCTCATAGAGTTAACAATTCAGTTTTCATCCATTTTTCGACGAAGAAGTTAAAGATAGATGAACGATATATTTTAAAATTCGATTGAAGCTACTTGTTTACAAATGATATAATTTAATATGATAACACTAATCTCACAAAGTGAATCATGCATGTAAATATTCAATTTTGAAGTATATCATATATTTAAAAAAGTACCCTAGTCTAACGACAACAAAGTGTTTTTTACCAGTGCTATGTTTCCGATTCGTAAAACATTCTGAGCCCTCAAGGTAACCTACCAAAAAATAGGGTTCTAGAAGTAATATTCCAAAATATAAAAAAGGCAGTAAAGTACTTACAGAGAACGCGCACTGTTCTCGTTTCCTCAAGGACACCGCCGGGAAATCTGGGATTTTCAGCTCTACAGGTCAGTTCTCTTCCGTCGTGGTTCTTACCGAGGAGCAAACTGATTTTGCTTACTGTAGAGTTACTTCTCTGAGTACTCAATGGATTGGAACCTCCGATTTCATCACCACCCAGCCGCCAAACGATTCTCGCTGCTGGTGAACTTCCCCACGTTTCGCACCTAGCAGTCAATTCGCGTCCAGCCAAAATCTGATCCTCGCTAAGGAAGATCTTCACTACTGCTGGTTTCACTAGAAAACAATTTAAATTTTACCAAACACCTTACCTTAAATCATATCTTTAAATATAAAATACTTCTATTCTTTTTTCGCGTGATGTTTCATTAGGGTGCACAAAAATATATTTTTTTTAAGGCCTCACCTCCTCATCTTCTTTAATTTCTTGAACAATAGATTACCGAACTTTTTAGACAACAAACAGAAATCCACGATAAATAAAGATCGCGCGAGCGCGACTTAGAAATAACAAGCAACCATTTAATGTGAAAACACTCAAAACAGTAAGGTCCATGAAAAAGAACATTCTTTTTCTTGTGATTTCATATACAGCAGTTTCACAAGATTTTTCTTCAAAGGCTTGAAAAGTTGTGAAGACTTCAGAATAGCTACGTTTGTACAAATAATTTCGCACTTTTCTTTTCAAAAGTGAATCAAGGTATTAGAAGAGCGAGAGCACAGGTGTTCGAAATAAAATTAATTATAGAATTAATAATTAACCGCGATTTAATGATAAATTATTCCCGAATAATTATTTCAAATCTATTGAAATTTTCTAGAATCCCCTGAAGGTTTTCTAACAAATGACAGGTTTTATAAATTACTGTAGGTGTTTTGCGGGTATCGTCAGCTTCAGCGTCACATGAATTTTTAAGGGGCAGTTCAGCAAAATATCACAAAGTGTTACCAGGGGGAGGGGTCGTCTAAAATCACTAAAAATAGCATCACGTAATGTGTGCATACTCCCAAGAGTGACATCTGTCCCTCAATGGTGAAATTCTGATACACCAAGACGCGTGAGTTTCACGTTTCAGTAAGAATCAATTGTGATTTAAAACGTAAAATACTTTGAAAAAGGTTTTGAGGTCGCTGAATTCAAATCTGATGTAAAAATTTGAAAATTTTACCATTTAGAGTTTCAAAAAGTACCTTTACTGATATGAAATCTACATGTTGATTTTTTTTATTGTTATACAAGTGTGAAAGGTCCCATCAAAATCGGTGTGTAATAGTTCCGTATTGGTTTACTTGTGAGTCTCAAATTTAGTCTCCTCTTTTCGTACGTTATTTGTTGAATGTAAAGTATTCTCTTAAAGGAAAAATGAGTTTTATTTGGTCATACGTACCACGAATAGTTTTTCTCATACCTGCAACAAAATACCGATTTTCTATGCATGTAGAGCCAGAATAAAGATGCTTTTTGAATCCATAAGAGTCAAAGCAATCATCGCGCTTACGCAAATCGCGAATTCTATTACTTTCTTCCCTAGAGAGCAGGCTGAAGGTACTTTTAACATGCTAAGGCACAGCTAAAAATAACTCGACAGCTGCTTCGCGAAAGTTTGCGCCACTGGACGGGATAAACAGGTAACTAATGTCTGCACGTGATTTACTATGGATAATACAGTTTTTTTCAAACGCCTTTTTTTTAACGTCAACGTCTGATTTGTAGGTTATGTGTTACATCCTATATTTTCTTGTGTTGCATATTGAAAAAATTAGTGATGCATGTCGATCATTTAAAAAACTTTCGAAAATATCGTCAGATTAAATTAAAACCTTGAACACCATACTCATCACATCGAGACGAACAATCACTCAGTCGAGATGATCGTCTCGTCTCCATCGACTTTTTTAATTGCAAATTCTTTATCTCCATTACATTTCAGTTCCATCTAACTATGTTTTAAGCAAATCTCGATTTTGTCCAAAAATGATCGACATGCATCACTAGAAAAAATATTAATTAACTAATATATATATATATATATATTTAAAAAAGGGCTAAACAACCACCGCAGGGTCCTCTGAGAGCAAGTGCTATCTAAAAATGACACCGGCTTCCAGTAGAAACGCGGTAAATCACACTTATGGCCACGTCTCACAACCATCAGATTGGCGGTCTCTAGGCACCATGAAATCACAACGACAGGCCGGCGAAACCCTCGTGTGTTTTTAGGACACGAAGCGACCCAAGGATGACAGCTTTCTGCATCCATCTCGCAAGTGGTTCGGCATATTTTTGGCACGCGGGTATGGCTATGAGGTTACGAACCAGTGATTGTTTCGCACCCCCGCGAACATCTATCACAAGGACAATTACTTGTACCGAATATATTGGGAACAGCCGTTGCAGCTCTCATTTAAGGTCTTGATACCTATCCTTCGCAACGATGTAAGCTGCACTTAGAACAATTCGGTTTTGAAGACCCTGGAGATTCAGATGTCCGCGTCCGCCTTGACATCGTGAAATGTATAATCGCGGAACTGAAGAATTGATATGCAAGATTTTATGCATATGCATGATCTTACTTGTGGTGATATCAAAGGCCTTAAGCTCGTTCTTCGTCTATTGAACCACCCTAAACGAGTATAGTAGAACCGGTACAGCAAGCATGTCAGTCGCAGATACCTTGTTCAACGCCGACCGATTGGAAGACCTAATCTGTCGAAGAAGATGCTTGTATCTGCTTCGGAGAGACTCCTTCACTGATGTTACGTTCTGAATGCGGCTTTGAGGCACGATCAGGTATGTATAGGTCTCTCCAGTATATCATATCTAATAACACTTATATCCACAAGCTCAGGGTTATCAAGAACGCCAATAATCTTTTCTTTCTTTAGATGAATCTTGGCACACTTGTCCAATCCAAACTCCATACCAATCTCTTCTGTGTACCTCTTGCCGATATTTAGAGCAAGTTGAAGGTTGTTTGCATCAGAAGCATAGATCTTCAGGTCGTCCATATGAAATACATGAGTGACCTTATGCTCGCGCTGATTAGTGTCGCCACAGAGTTCTCCCGAAGAATTTCGTAGTGCGAGAGATAGAGGCAGATGTGTGATGCAAAAAAGCAAAGGGCTCATGGTATCACCCTGAAAGACGCCCCTCTGGAAGGTAACGCTGTTCGTTGTCACACGATAATTTCTATATGAGATAGTAAATGTAGTTTTCCAAATATGCAACAATCTCTCTATGCATCTCACTATGTGTAGATGCACCTTCAAGCTTCCCACAGACAGGTGATAAGTCTATGAGAGGTTGAATCGAAAGCTTTCCGGTAGTCAATCCAGGCCATTGACCAGACGCGCTGATGGGCTCCAGCGTTTTTACAGACACACCTGTCAATTATCAGGTTCTCTCGATAGCCTGCTACATCTTTTTTCGAGCCACGTTGTTCGTACATCTCTCGCCACACAGGCTTAATTCGTCGAACAATCCTGTTGTTTAGGACAGCTATAAATATCTTATACAGTGTGTTCAAACAAGTTATTGGCCTGTAATTATCTGGGTTGGGCAGGTTGCCTTTTTTCGAAAGGAGTATAATGCGTCCTAACACGAGCTGCCATCGTAGCAGTCTAGCAAGTCATCCTTGAGTTGATCCGTCCACTCAATGTGGGCATTTCACCGGTTCGTCGTCGTATTTCCATCTAAATTATTTTCAGCACCTCAAACTCTAGGATGATCAGCATTGTTTGCCGACCCATTGTCGTGTGCTCTGCGCGTTCGAACGTTTTAAACCGCATCTACAAATTTGTCGTGTTTTGGTTGTGTCATTGCTGTTTTCACGAGCAGCTAGGGAAAAGATTCCTCCGTCCTTGTAGAGCCCCGCGTTCAAGGATAAAGCTGCATACTCTGAGAGGCCGCCGGGTATCCCAGAGTCACCGTTCAAGACACCTCACCCAGGTGCCACTCAGCTTTCGGCACGGTTGTTACGCCTCCGCTTAGGAGTTATTCCTTCGGGACCATCCCTGGACAATTGTCCGCGACTGCTTATTAATCATTGTAACCATATTCAGTAGAAACCCTTGGTACAGGGACCCTCTATTCGCAACCCGAGGACGCGTTCGGTGGCTTTCTCATAGGCCCTTCAGTTCTATTCCAGAGAAATCGGAACCGAAACGGAATATATATATATTCAAAGTTAATGTAATTCCAAAAATTAGGGCTGAACAACCACTGCAGGGTCCCACTGAGAGCAACTGCCATCTAAAAAATAACACTGGCTCCCAGTAGAACTGCGGTAAATCACACTCATGGCCACGTCTCACAACCGTGAAATGGGTGGCCACAAGGCAAATATATATATATATATAGTTGAAATTTTGTCTTAAGGACAACCGTGGGATTTCACCGGCAGCGGGTACGATTCTACAACATTGAACCCGTTCCCGGCGAAATCGCGGTAAAAAAAAACGTCTTGCGACCGTGAGATAGGTAGTTACAGTCTGCGATAGACTCAATACGATGATATGGCAAAAGCTTCGTGCACCCTGAGGATACGGAGCGTCCCAAACACGACCGCCCTCTGCATTTTCCCCACAAGTGTCTTAGCATTTCGTGATACGCCGGAATGCTTTTCAGTCTATTAATCAGTGAAAGCTTGGGACCTACAAGAGCACCGATGATCAGGATGTCTGGGTCAGCAGAATATTCCGGGTATAACCGTTGCAAATCCCTTATAAGGTCTTTATACCTCTCTTTCTTTTCATTCTCCTTGGCTGTGATCTTTTTTTCGGCTGGTCCCGAAAATTCGATAACGCACATGGTTTGTTCCTCGAAGTTGAGAAGAACTATATCAGGCCTCAATTGCGCAACAGAAACAATTTTCGAGAGTATGAAGTTCCAGTATATGCGGTACTTTTCCAAACTTTACCAAACCTCGTTTCTCATTAGTCAACTATTGATTGATGTAGCATAATTATTGACGTCACCGCTTAAAAATCGACCCGTTTCCTCAAACTCTATGGCTTCAAAAATTGGCTCCTCCATAAATGTGTGAGAAAAACTATCGTGTGCAACGCGAGAAAAATGGTAATTGTCCCTAGCCACACAATATTATATTAAACATTGTAATCTGATTACATCTTTGTTTTCAAAATTATTGTCTATACATATCTTCTATTATTATGTGGCACCATTTTTGCCAAAACCCTTTGAATCTTGAGTAATAGCTCCGACATAATTTTATTATATATTATCCTTTCAACAAGACCCAACACAATAAAATGTTTCTCCTTCATGGAAATTATTTCACATTCAAAATAGTTTTCCTTATAAATTGGTTAACGTATTTGTGCCTTTATGCACCACAATTAGTTAATTTCATCCACTTCTAAATCTAACTGCAACATAATCTTCTACATTTAAGACAATAAAACGAATGACCGAAATTCGGCACTGGCGCCCCTTATCCCGTGTCATGCTTCGTTTGTGAATGTCGTAAAATAAATAATTGAAAAAAAGATATTGTTTGGATAGAGTAGTTGTGAGGAACTCCATAGAATTACAATAAAATATCATAACGCAAAAGAATTAGCTTCCCTCACTTAATTCTCATACTGAGTACCAGTCGAATATAATTACCAGACATTATGTACAAACTGAAAAAAAATTAATCTTCTGAGTTGAAAAAAGATGCAGTAAAAATCAGATAAATCTAATATCAAAGTTAAATGAAAGAAAAGATTTGATATTAGAGCAGAAATTCCATGAGAAGTCTAATATGTTTCGTTAGAAATGAGTTGAGAAGATTGAAGCAAAGAGCGAGCGTATCATTGGCCAATCGACTGACATTTGGAAGTGTGTAAGTTCAATAGCGAACAGTGGATAACAGCTAAAAGAGAAAAGCAAGAAATCCCGAACAAGACGAGCGTTATGACTCGGTCCCAGCGGAATCCTCTTACTTAGCGAGATTGTTTCTCTAGCTACACGTGACTCCGAGACCGTAATTCTATCTCTCGTCGGTAGAAACCTTATTTACCCTTGAAACTTTAAGGATCTTTCAGCGTGACAAGAAATTTTTTGCTTGAACGTAAGGACTTCTATATCTCTAAATGATGTGCAAAGTGCTTTAATTCAGCCGACCTTAAGAAAAATATTGGGAATGGCGTGGAACTTCGCACCGCGGCTTTATAAAAATATTCTTCAAAATTCTTTTGAAAAAATAATGCACGAATTTGACTTAAAACCACTGTATGGGATCTAGAATTTGGTGAAAAAGTATAAAAAAAGTATTAATAATTAAATTTTTTATCATCTTTAATACTCAACCTTATTTTCGAACATCCTATTTTTCATGGTATACTACACTTTAACCTTTTCTGAGGCTGGTCCGTATTTGGGCCCTAGGTCTAAATGTGGATCAAAATCATACTTTGACAAACAATTTTTTCAAACTGATAAAAAAAGTTTTTTGAAATTCGAAAATTTGTACTTTGCATTCCAAAGGATTAACCTAAAATTTTCTACAGACAAAATTAATTTCTGATTATGATTGTATTTTTGAACACATTGTTTCTAAAATCCGATCCAAATTTGGTGCCTCTGCCCTAAACCAATACTTAAATGTCTTGCGGCACAATTGAGAAATGGTGATGAGTTAGGCGAAACGAAGTCGACAGAGATAGAGGCTACTCGTCAAGAGTAGACTGCCTAATCGCTAATGTGTCGATGTGCAAACGAACCCGACACTGCTTAACTCGGAAATTCTTACTGTATTTTAACTATTTCACTTTAATATGTTATTTTTTTAGGGATATTACATTATTATACAAAATATGATATACAAAAATGATTAAATTAAATAGTTTTTCCTTCTGCATACACACTTCTATTCAAAAAATAAGTGCCGCTTGGTACCTAAAAAATATTTCATTCTAAAATTTATTTAGTAAAATGAGGTAATTGAATTTTGTGGTTAAATCTTGAGCCCAACACCATAAACATAAAAAATATGTAATTATGTGGAAGAAAACGATATATCGGATCTTATTTTTATTTGAAAACATTTGAATATCAGCGGACGAAAATTTGAAATTAAAATTAAATTTCGAAAGGAAATTGAGTATTATGTAATGAATTGCGATCAATTTAGTGATAATGTTTTGTCGCGCTTACCAGTAATTTTTTGTTTTTATTACCTGTTTACTATTCTCTCAGCAGGTTCAATTTATTCATACAAGGAACCATCGTTAAAAAAGGTCACCTCTAGGCTAACAAATATAATAAATATAATAATTTGAATTTGTTATTCGAGATTTGTGAATCAACACCGTCATGTTCAATGCATTTTTATTTTGTATTGATTGCGTCTTCATACAGGAAGCTTTCTATGTGTGTGAGTTTGCCAGTCAGCAAACTCTTTTAATGATAACTGGAAAAGAAGTTCTGCTCGGGTCATGAAATTGACAGGTATTGCAGTCCTAAATGATGTTCAATATCGCTATTGTTTAGAGTGGAATAAAGTAAAAATAAATATTTTATTTTTTATCATTATTTTTCTCAAAAATCGTTTTAGATATCAATTTTTGGCAATATTAAGTATATATTAGAACAAAAAAATATATTCGTAGATTTCAATTAAATAATTCTTTTTTTTTAACACAAAAATTGGAGGTTGATACAATAAATATCGTGAGAATGACAAAAAATAACTTTGAAAAATTCCCAATTTACGAGAATTTTTATCACATTATTGGAAGTAATACCAGATCCTGTCAGCCGAATTTTTTCCTACCCAGTCTCTATAATCCAAAAAAATGTTTTCAGCTTTTTCCATGTGAATATGTGCATCTTCAAGAATTTCTCAGGTTTTTCATTTTTTTATTTGCATATGTCTGAAACCTTTCACTTTTCAACAACAAAAAAATGATAAAATATTTGTAGGTACAACTTTGGTAATTTGACTTTATCAGTTGAAGGTACTTACAGTAAGGAACTAACTACTGTAACATAACATCTTTAACATAAATCCCACTGTAAAATCTCAAAAATTATTGAAGATATTGAAATTAAAAACTAAAAATGTGTCATATTCGCTAGCAAAGAAAATGACTTGAAAAAGTATAAGCTTCATGGCCAATATAAATTGCATAAGTAAATGAGTGTTTCGATAACGGCCGACTGAAAAAAAAAATGTTGGCCTAAATTAGCAAAGACGTGCTTGTTTGGTTAGAATAACCACAGAAGGCCAAATAAAAACGAAGAGAATGCATTTATACACTGTTCCTAAACTTTAAAGTATATTTGAAGAAGTACCTATCACAATTATAACAGTCGTTTGTAAATTTTTTACGCAGACAATGAATTTGTTCAAAATATTATTTCCATTACAAGCAGATGCGCACAATAATTTAATAATTTAATAATAATAATCAATAATGATTAAATAATTTAATAGCTCAAACACGTGAAAAATATATTTAGTTTTTAACGTGTGCGAGCTTGAATCTCAAAATAAATTGCGCAAATATAACCGTAACGGTCAAAATCAAGAAACATAATTTTAAACCTTGTTTTGATTGAACGAAATACAGACTTTAGTGACTAAACATGATTCCAGTTCAGTTAACATGAAATGCATACCTTATTTCGTAACCTTACCTTGTATCGCCATAGTTTTTAGGTATCACAAGGATAAGAATTTTTAATACTAAAATTACTTAGATGTCTTTAAGGGACATAAATGTGAAAGGTTCTATCCATATATACCTATATCAATAATCTTGAAAGAAATATGATTCCCTAACCTATAAGAATCCAAAGTGCATTAGATTTATTTTACCCTATTTAAGATACTTTTACATAATTCATTTACCTAGGAGCAACCGAGTTTAGAAGAAGGATTTAACGGTAAATAAAGGTAATATATGTAAAAAGTTCTGAAGGCATGAGGTCAGAAATTTTACAAACTGTATTTTTATTGCAGAAATAAAGTTATCGTCACGGCCACAGCCATACAATGAAAAAAAGGACCTGAGAAAATTTATAATCTAGACCTTAGACTACGTCAAAGTAATTTTCAGAATTAAAGTGTAAGACACAATTTAATTTTAAACGGAATCACTCTATCGATGAAAGTACTTAATAGAATACTTATAGAATCGAGCGCATTCGTATTGTGGAACATTAAGCGTAATTGCATCTTTTCAATACTTGAAAGTCTCGCGATTTGTTCAATTGAACGGCAACATCGATTCGAATAGAACGATCAAATGAAGTCATTCATTCACGTTCTCTGGAGAAAATGGAAAAAGAGCGGAAGCAGATACTAGAAGAATGTGTGGACGGCAGAATTTCAGCTCAACTAAATCATTATTACTTCGGGAACTCTCCTTGTTGTCAGGGACCAAAATAACGGAGTCTGAACGGAACCCTACTCACTCACTGCAGTCCAAATGCCACACGCTTTAGTTATTGCAGCAACATTTCTGTGAAGCCTGCGCGTCAAAGGAGTTAACGAAATCCACCCTAAAAGTCGCTGGAATTCATTTTGCTTCCGTTGCGGCTCACCAGCTTCTCATATTTTTAGTTTCTTGCTCCACGTGAAATTGCGACTCATCCCACGCATACGTGCTTAGAAAATAGAGAATCAAATGGGATGTGTTCAAATATTTTTCAAACTTTTTCTCTTCAGAAAGATGTTATTAGATACGTATTCTTAAACTGCAGTCATTTTTTAAGCTAAATTATCGCATGAATTTCAATTTTCTTGGATTAGAGTTATTAATAAATTAATAAAAAATTGTTGGAAAAATTATTATACATAGTGACACTTCTATTAGAAATTTAGTGTGCGCATGTTTCTCTTGTTATAAGTATAAGCGCTAGATGGGTCGAAAAAAGAAAGATTTGTAAATAAGAAACAGCCTAGCACTAAAAATTTTCATTCTGGGTCCTTTATCATCTTTGTATAATTTGAAATACATAGATTGATCAATATCCTGAGAGTCCGCGGGGTAAAAATAAGTTTAAAAATTCGTAATTCTTTGACTTTTGCCAAAATCGCAAATTATATATGTTTTTCGTAATCTATATATTATGCACAATTTTCGAAAAGGTCGTAAGATTTAAATATATGTACTTATATTTTCTAGGCCAATCTTCTTTTTATAAACTGCAAAAAAGAAAATAATATGTACAAGCTAGAAAATATCAGAAATTTTTTCTAACCTGCAGCAACTTCCTCGTATTTAAAATGTACCTCTAAACAAAATTAGGAAGATTTTAGAAATTCATTCAAGGTATTGTCATTTTAATTGCTAAAATCTTTAAACTTTCTAACAATTAATCTAAAATGCAATAAAATTTCTACAAGCTCGAAAATATTTGTATGATAGTTTTGTAAAACTTTAGACAATTATTTCAGTTTTTCAGGGTTTTAAAAAAGAAATTTCAGCAAAATCTCGAGAATCGCGAATTTTTTTAACTCCTTTTTGCCTCATGGAACCTATATTTTACCCACCCTTATAATTTAAATATGCAAAAATGCCACAAAATTAAGACTAAGGGAAGAGCATTCTGTTATTTCCCAAAAACTACATTATAATGATAGTGGGATGTTTTATCTAATTATTAATAACTACTGAAATGGCCATAATTTACTGATCATTTTTCTTAAATTAGGGCTATAGTTTTCATTACTTCGAATTATCATTTGACATTTTTTTCCATTTTTTCTAATAGCCACATTGCATAACATTTATTTACGCGAATCAAAATTTTTGTCGTAATCGTCAGTTTCCTGAATTATTTTAGAACAAAAATTTAATTTTTCCTGAAGCTGTGGTAAGTCATAATTGTGTGGCATCTTTCTCAAAATTTTGTCAAAATACAAATTAGGGCAAACGCGAAATGGAAAAAATGAAAATTATGGCAAAATCTGGTAACAAGTTCAAAAAGCTCAAAAAGCGTGAAAAATATTTGTCGAGTGAAAGCTGTAGTTGCGTGACATCATTTTTGAGTTTGACTAGGTGCGATAATTGTTATTGAAAGATAAGAAAAAAGGAAAATTATAGGAACTGTACAATGAACTTTGAACTGTACAGTGGACTAGGGTTTACGAAACTCTCGAACCATCAACCATTTCATTTTGCGAGGATGAATATTCTTCCACGACTTAAAAAAAACCATGCGGGACATTTTTCATTCGCTTAAGTTCTTCCTTTGGTAATTTGGTATAAAAAACTATATTAATTTATGTACAAAAAAGATAAATTAAATTATGCACGCACGGTATATGTCGAGTGGAACTTCCTTCACAACTGGCTTGCCCATTTGTCCCGACTGTGCTCTGCATTCCAGCTTCGTTCCCCACAACGATCTTGTTACTTTGCCCAGAAATAATTGGTTTACCGTGAACTTCGTCGAAGAGCCATCCACTTTTGGAGTATCCATGACGCCGTCCAATAGCTTTCCATCTTGCCACCAAGTTACGGAGGGTTTAGGTCGCCCTGAAATTGTAATTCGCATATTCATTACTATTTCTTCTGAACAGAAGTAACTTTATTGCATAGCTGACTAAGAAACCAAAACTCATGGATCAGAAATCTAGTCCCAGGACTTAATATCTCTGTTTTTTATATTTTGAGAGAAGATTATAAGAAAAAAATTTTCGAACTGAAACTTTTCATGTAGCAATTTACATAAAATGAAGTATTAGAAAAAAAACCTTCCAAACTTCAATATTTCTGGCTCACTATAGATAATATATTCCAATGAAAGAAGATGGAAAAAAAGACCAAAGTTAGTTATCACTCTTAAAGAATTCTACGTCAAAAAGGACGTGGGGAACGACGTCGAGTGTTGGGATTGTTTCCGACGTTGGATCCGACGTCGGAAACTATTGGGATCCGACCTTGGGTTCTATATATGTACTTTTCCACGTCTGTTACGGCGTAGAGAACTATTAGGATCCTACGTAGGATCCGATTATTGATTTTCCGTCTTTTTTATACAACTAATCAAACATGTTTTCAGGCCAATTTAGACGCACTAAACCGGAAAAGCTTTAAAGAATACTAAGGATGATCGTTTGCAAGTAAAATATAAATTTGAAGTATGTTTTAAACCTTTGCAAATAAGATAGAGAATCACTTTTCGATCCATTAAGGAACATTGTTTTGAATAGTAGTAAAATAGGTAAATATAAGATCAGGGTTTTATTAATCCCAAGAACAATCTGAGTGCAAAGGATCCGATCTCAAAGGAAGTTTCATAATGATTTCGCTTTGAAAACTTAAAAGCGAATACAGAAGATGAAGATGTGCAACCATGTCTTTAATTATCATTAACCTTCCTTTTCCTTTGGAGCGCAATTTTCAAACGACCCATTAGGAAATTCCGTAGCAAATTCCATGGCAATTTTAAGTTCACTAAAGCTAGACGGTTCGACACTTGTGGTATTTCGCCTATGGTGCATACCAACGTTTTGCGCATCTCAATGCTACAGATATTTAGTATAATATATATATAATTTAAAAAGGGGTTAAACAACTACCGCAGGGCCCCACTGGGAGCAACTGCCATCTAAGAATAATACCGGCTGTCAGTGAAAACGCTGTAAATAACACCCATGGCCACGTCTCACGACCATGAGATGGGTGGCCACAGGGTACGATGAAATTACAACGACAGGACGGGGCTCAGTGTGGATATTGGATGAAAAAATGTTCAAAATAATATTCCCGCTAATATTTTCAACCGATTTTCAAGTTGTTTTTTTAATGAAAGCTAAATGAATTCTTAATAAATCTGTGAGAGCCGATTTTTAAAAAAATTTCATAATTTTTTTTTATATAAGTACAAACATTGCAACAATTACCATTCTTAAGTTTCCGATGCATTAACAATGCATAAATTGTTCAGCTTGAGTGAAATTAATGTGTAATCGATGAAATCATATTTGCAAAGTACTAATTAATAGTTTTTAATGAATTAGTAATTTGTTATAAAGAATTGTATTGTTATAAACAACAGCTTGAGATTTTGTTATGATTTTTAATATTCATGAGGTTACTTTTGTCTGTAATCCAGTTAAAAGTATTTTACAAGCATTACCAAACTGAATGAGAGTATATTTATCATTTTTATAAACAAATAATATAAACAAATTCAGAATTTAAGCAGTTATTGAAAGTTTGAGGTACTTGTTTCGACATTTGTTTCAGTTGGTTTGCTAGTTACATTCTAGAGCAGTACATTGACATTTAATGAAGAATGTGATTGTTATAAGCAAATGGCATAAACAAATTCGCTGTTTGTGCAATTTTTTAAAGTTTGAGCTACTTTTTTGTTTGAAATTTGTTCAAATTGGTTTGCCAGTGATAGTCTGGAGCAGCACATTGAAATTGTATATAAAATGTGATTGTTATGAATAAATGGCATAAACAAATTCGCTGTTTGCACAAGTTTTTAACGTTTGAGGTACTTTTTTTGGAAATTGGTTTCAGTTGGTTTGGCAGTATATTCTGGAGCAGAACATTGATATTTTATAAAAAACGTGCTTGTTATAAACCAATTTCATGAACAAATTCGCTGTTTGTGCAATTTTTCAAATTTTGAGGTACTTTTTTCTGGAAATTTGTTGTATACTTTTTCTGATCCACAGATAAGAAGTAAAAGAAATTTCCTATAAAAGGAGGAAGTGGCACTTGATCTAGAAGCTGAGGCAATCTTAGCCAAGAAAAGCTAGGATCTTGCTATGATCATGCACACAACTGAAAACTTTCAATTGGTGTACACGGTGAATTTGTTTATAGCAAGAACGTTTGTTATGAAATAAGAATACAATGTCTTGCAATAACTGTGACACATCAATAAATAAATTTAAAAAAAAACACCTTGAACTTCAAAACATTGCACAAACAGCGAATTTTGTTAAGTCATTTGTTTATAACCATCAAACATTTTATGAAATGGCAATGTACTGCTCCGGAATATCACTAGGAAACCAATTGCAATAAATTGCCAAAATAAGTACCTCAAAATTTAAACAATTGCACAAACAGTGATTTTGTTTGTACCATTTGTTTATAACAACCAAATTTTTCATAAAATATCAATGCACTGCTCGAGAACATCACTGTCAAACCAACTGAAACCAAATTCCAGAATAAAGTACCTCAAACTGTAAAAAATTGCACAAAAAGCATATTTGTTCATGCCATTTATTTATAACAATCACATTTTATACAAAATTTCAATGATCTGCTACAGACTATCATTTTCAAAACAATTCAAACAAATTTAAAAAAAAAGTAGCTCAAACTTTAAAAAATTGCACAATCACTGAATTTGTTTATAACAATTACATTTTTCATTGAATGTCAATTTGCTGCTCTGGAATAGAACAAACGAACCAACTGAAAACAATTTTTAAAAAATACCTCAAACCTTCAACAATTGCTTGAATTCTGCATTTGTTTATATTATTTGTTCATAACAATGATAAATAACCTTCCACTTAGTCTGAAAATGCTTGTAAATGACTTTAAAGTACTTTGCGAATATGATTTGATCGACTATACAGTAATTTCACTCAAACTGAACTATTTATGCATTGTTTATACTTAAATAAAAAAATTTATAATTTTTTTTTTGAAACTCGGCTCTCACAGATCTCTTAAGAATTTATTTAGCTTTTATTTTGAGAAAAAACTTTAAATTCGGGTGAAAATATTAGCCGGAATATTATTTTGAACATTTTTTCATGCAATGTCCACATTGTGCGGCGAAACCCTCGTGCGTCTTGAGGACACGAAACGACCTAAGGATGAAAGTTTTCTGCATCCATCTCACAAATTTCTTGGCATATTTTTGGCACGTGGGCATGGCTGTAAGGTTACAATCCAGTGATGGTTTTGCACCTCGGATAGCACCAGTCACAAGCACAATTACTTTAACCGAATATTTTGGGTACAGTCCCTGCGGCTTTCTTTTAAGGTCTTGACACCACTCCTCCTTTTCCTTATCCAATTGACTCTATCTTTATCGGAGCGTTCTGCAGGGCAGGGTCGCGTCCAACATTGTAAGAGCAACAAAAATGATAATAAAGCACTCTTAGGGCTGCATTTTATCTGCAGAAATACGTCGTTCTCGCGTGAGTGGAACACCCGGATAATATTTGTTCGAGGTATTCAGCGTGCGCATGCCACGCACTGAACCTACCTCTGGGAACTTCTTGACATAAAATGCCGCCTCGGTAAACTGAGGTGTAAATGACACCGCCCTGACATGCGAAAATGAAACCCTCTGCACCTGTATTAAGTCTTGATGATCTGAGGAAAGCAAAAATTTGCTCCTCTGACAAGGATTGTTGTTCTACATTTCTGTAAAAGTTTTCGTGCATTTTATTGCCGAGTAGCTTTTGGAGGAATTTTTCAAACACTGTTTTTTTTACTTTGGCTTTCAGAAGTTAAGCATCTAGATGGAGTAATGCACTTTCATCACTTCTGATGTTAAAATTCAGGCCAAGGGTCTCGGCCGCCTTCTCGGCGGCATTGTAAAGGAATGCTCTTTTGCCAATCATCTCGTGTTTCCTTACCATTTTTAGGAGAGGATCTCGGCGATTTGCAACGATATAAGCTGTACTTAGAACGATTTGATTATGAAGACATTAGAGATTCAGAAGTCCACGTTCGCCTTGACGGCGTAAGATGTTTAATCGCCATATCAAGGGCCGTAAGCTCGTTCTTCGTCCATTGAATCACCCCCAAACAAGTAGAGTAGAACTAGGACGGCAAGCATGTTAGTCGCAGATACCTTGTTCAACGCCGACAGATTTGAAGACCAAATCTGTTGAAGTTGATGCTTGTATGTGCTTCGAAGAGAATCCTCCACTGATGTCACATCCTCAATGCGGCTTTAAGGCTCGCCCAGGTATGTGTAGGTCTCTCCAGTGTCAAGATGTCCAACAAAAATTATATCCACAAGCTCAGGATCATCGCGAACGCCAATAATCTTTCCTTTCTTGAGATGAATTTTGGCACACTTGTCCAATCTAAACTCCAAACCAATCTCTCCTGTGTACTTCTTGACGATATTTAGAGCAAGTGGAAGTTTGTTCGCACCAGAAGCATAGATCGTCAGGTCGTCCATATAAAATACATGACTGACCTTATGTCACCCTTATTGTCACACTATAATTTTCGGATGAGATAGTAAATCTAGTTCTCCAAAGGGGTAACAATTTCTCTATGCATCTCACTGTGTGAATTAACCTTTAAGGTTACCAACAGACATATGAAAAGTCTATCAGAGGTTGAATCGAAAGCTTTCTGGTAGTCAATCCAGGCCATTAGCAGGGCGTGCTGCTGGGCTGCTGCGTCTTTGCAGAAGCATTGACTACAATTAACAGGTTTTTTGGCAGCCGGCTACACCGTTTTGCGAGCCACGTTGTTTGTACCTCTCTCTCCACACATGCTCAATTCTTCGAACAATCTTGTTGTTCAGGACAGCTGTAAAGATCTTAAACAGCGTGTTGAAACATATTATTGGCCTTTCATACTCTGGGTTGGACAAGTTTCCTTTTTTCGGTAGGAGTATAGTGCGTGCTAATAATAGCCTCTGCAGATCAACGTTTCCCACTTTAAATATGAGGTGAATATGCGGGCTACACTCTAAGAAATAGTCTGTTAACAGTAAAATTACGTTCCTTTCAGAATGCGTCCTTTAAAGTTAAGAAGATTTCTTTTTTCCATCAATATAATCGTTTCACTGTTCAAATACTTATCCGTTAAATGCAAAACGGAAGTAGTTTTACTGATGAACGATTTCTTTTGATTTTAAAAAGAATTCCTCTAACTATTGAAGGATTTCATTTGTTGGCTAGCGGAGAAAGTGCGCCTGCGCATGAGTCAGCATCGTTTAGCACCCAATGTGCGCAAGTAAATTTTTTCACTGTACGATTTATTTATTAATTAATAAAGTGAGTGAACAAACGTCCGAAATGATGTCGAAAATTGATTCCTTTACAAAATTAGGTGTCTCAGATGGTGATGCGAAAACTTTAGAAGGTACGTGTACTAAAAGAACAATTTTCGATCCGCATAACCTCACTTTTCATTGCTTTTTACGCATTTGGCAATCGAAGTATACATTGTTTGGATTGCTTTTGACAATCGAAAGTTCGTAAGACGTTCTTTGTGAAATGATTTTGTAAAGCGTCCTTAAATTTCATTGAATGTTATGGTTTTTATCCAAAATATAGGTAGACATTGAAATCGCAATTTTTTTATTTACATTTAATGAAACCTAAACAATTTTCTCTATTGATAATTCTCGATTTTATATTTACATTCACCAAAGCTCGGCTTTTGTACATTCCTTGCACTTAATATCATGAAATAAGTTTTCTTTTAACGCTCAAATTATTCTTTCTTTAGGCCGACAATAGATTTCACTTCAAGATCAAAGGAAATCCTTTCACAGTTAAAGGATAGCATTTGAAACGACAATCCTGTAACTGTGAAAGGATTTCCTCTCATGCCAATTTTGAATGGAAAATCTTTTAATAGTGAAACGAATGGCTTGACAGTCAATAGTCTGTTTTTAGAGTGTAGATGTTGGTGTGTAGAAGTAAACTTCTTCCACCAGAAATTCTTGATGTCAGCTGCTCCTGTTGCGGAAAAGATCTTTGTGCCCCTATGTGCTTTTTAACCTCTTCGACAGTCATTGCTGGACATTCCTCCTGCATCTTATGAGATTCTCGCAAAGCTCCTTGAAGCAGACAATATTTTTAGTGTTTTCCTTCAATTCCAGTGTTTTTAGATCTTGTATGCCTCTCTCTAAAAATTCTCTACCTCGTCGGATTTAGATTGATTTCGACAGAAACAGAAAGATCGTTAAAGAGACTCGACGAGTCAGCGAGAAACAGTTGATCCTCACTGACCCATCTCTTGCTTTTCTGTGTTCTCCTCGTTGCGTCAGATAACACCCGTAATTCGTCAACAATATGCTGCTTGATTTTCAGCAGCTTTGACTTGTTTAGTGTGTGATTGTAGTTCCTCAGTTCTAGGGCGAACTTTTGAACCCTTTCCGTGAACGGTCTACCAGATGTTATGTAGTCAATCACATACTAAACACGGGACGCATTCTGTCTTGCCCATCCAATCTTCTTGTTCACTTGATGCAAGCGTCTTCGGGTCTTTTGATCCAACTTTATTACCATATTTGTCGCTCTTGCGGCGTTGGCCGCGCCTACCCTGCCCTGCCGAACGCTCCGAGAAAGATAGAGTCAATTGTCCAAAACAAGAAGTACCAAATTTTCCGGAACTACGATTTTCGGACAGCAGTCTCCGTGGCACACTCGAGGCCTCACATTGTTCTCCAAGACTTCGAAAAACGAAATATATTCGTGATCAAATTCTCGGCTCTGGCCGACTTTAAGACCACTGTTAAGGGGAAGAAAAAGGAGGAGACTATCAAGACGTTAAAGGGTTACGCCGGCCTGTCTTTGTGATTTTGTCGCACCCTGTGGCTCCCAGTGGGATCTTTTTTTACAATTTTTTTTATCTAAATTTCTTAGTTATCTAGAAAAATCTTAAATTTAAGCTTGAAATCAGTCTTTATTTAATTTTCGAATTCGTCTAGAAAAATATAAGTATCTAGTACAAGAATAAGTTTACAGAAAACTCATTTGTGATTTTTAAGTAGAGTTTTAGTAGAGTTTAAGAAGTTGAGACTGTAAGGTTCGAGACGCGCAGTACCGAAAGTAGGTGTTAGTTATTATCTTGGCATTTTGACCTGGAGGTTTTCTGAATTCCTGGATAAACTAGGAACTTAGAGAAAATGTCACACCTGATGGGAAAGTTTCCTCAACTCCGAAACTTAGTCTATTGGAGATTGAATTGAAAGCTTTCCGGTAGCCACTCAGGGCCATCGAAAGGTAGCGCTGGTAGGGTACTGCATCTTTGCAAACGCATCTATCGATTAGCAGGTTCCCCGAACATCATGATATGCCTTTCTTTGAGCCGCGTTGTTTGTACATCTCTCACTACACACGTCTGATTTTTAGAGCAATCCTATCATTTAGGATAGCTGTGAAAAACTTATACAGCGTGTTCAGATAAGTTGCCCTTCTTTGGAAGGAGCACTGTGCGTCCTTCCATCAACTACTCCGGAACAGGTTCTTCTGACCTTAGATATGAGGTGAAAATACGAGTCAGATGCTGGTGAGTTGAAGGAAACTTCTTTCACTAGAAGGTCTTGATACCATCTGGTCCTGGAGAATAGTTCTTCATGCCTATTAATACTTTTTACCTCCTCGATAGTGATGGGTGGGTATTCCTCCTCAGGTATTATGAGGGCACTGCACAGCTCCTTGAAGCTATTTATGTTCTTTGTGTCTTCATTCAGTGGATGCTGGACTTCGTACACTTCTCTCCAAAATACCTCGATCACCTCTGGTTTTGGCGGTTGTTCGACAGTAACTGGAGGATTCATTTTCTCTGACCCGCCTGTCCCTCCGCTCTAGACTTCTTCTAGCGTCAGACAGTGCCCTATTCTGTTAGCAATGTTCTGCCTGATGGTCAGAAGCTTTTACTCTTTAAGTGTGAAATGACGGATCCGTAGTTCGCGCGCAAACTGTCGAACACTAGCAGTGAAATTACTGCTAGATTTTATTAGCCTATCGTTGTGTTTAGTTGATGCATGCGTCTTTTCGTCTTATGATCAGCCGTTCGTTTTGTTTTACGGCTTGCATACGCTAAAGTTCTCACTGTATAATTACATACTGTAATTGATGGTCCAGAGGACGGACTCTTCAGAAAATCTTCACAAAGTACGTCATCCACTTTAGCCAGATCTTTGAGCTTGAGGGAAACCTGGATGTTAATGTTTCTCCTAGTCCTGAAGCATTTCTCTTCCTCTACTGGATGCCTGTCTGCGGTTGGTCTCAGTGGCGCCTCTCTTTCTCTGTTGCTGGCTTGTTCTGGCTATCGTAGAGTAGGCGATCCGTGTATAGAAACCCTTTTTCGGAAGTCATCAGCAAGATTGCGCACCAGTTTTTGCGAAAAAGTATAGGAGCTCTGGGTGTTTCTCACATCACAAAACACGGTGAGTCTCAACCAAGTTCAACCTAAAAGTCTAGTTACGCAATGGTACTATGCGGAATACATGTATGTGATGGTACACAGATAATTTAAGCACAAAACTAAAATAATCGTTAGAGAGCTTTTAAAAAAAATTGAAACATTTTTTTCTACGTCTAACGATTATTTTAGTTTTGTGCTCAAATTATTTGTATACCATCACATACATATATTCCGCAAAGTGCAACTGAGTAACTAAACTTTTTGGTTGAACTTGGTTGAGACTGACCGTGAAAGCATGCATTCGTGCCATGTAACTTTTTCGCCCAGGGCCATACTGGTATCGTAGCACTCCAGCAGGTCGTCCCGCAGTCGATCCGTTTACTCAAAACTACTGAGATTTCTTTATTGGCTCCCCCAAATCTATGGTAGTCGAGATTGTTATCCCGCGTATTGTCGGGAGCCCTACGAGCTGTATTGTTTTAAACCACATATACAGCTATGTTTGGTGTTATCATTGCCTTCATACTCTGAGAGACCAAAGAGGAGTCCCATGAAAAAATATTCAAAACAAGAATTGTAGATGTTCTGAAAAGCTTAAATTCTTATCTCAAACTTTCCTTATGTGTGACGCCATCACTAAAACTTGACTTTTTGCTTCAAAGGGATCTCGAAACGTGGAGATCCGTTGAGAAACTCGGATGTGAAACGGACGATTCTAATACTTTTTCAATCATAAATTATTAAAATAGACGAAATGAATTCTTATATATGTAACAGTTTAGTGTTTATAGTATTCAGTATTATTGTTACTATTATTTCACTTGCGAGGACATTTTCGCAGACAGCCGAAAAAGAAAATCGCAATTTGTGCAGAAGATATCAATTACTCACAGCTGTTTGAAATTCTTTCAACATTGTTGTTAAGTTACTCCAAAAACTCACAAAAAAATCATTTCGACTGAATTCGGATTATTTTTAGTTATTCGGTCACCATATTAGATCCGCAATTATATTTTCGAAATGTTCAAAAACGAATTAGAAATCAGAAAACCAAAAAACCTGTATATAAAAACCTGCATGACATGCAGGTGCATTCTCGTCGCGCACTACGGGCGCGGCTGTCGAGTTTGAGCGTAACTTTTGTAGATTTTTAAATATCTTGGCCCCTATACAAAGCATTGCATAATTCAATAAAAAATCGCTTAGAAAAAGAAAAACCGCTCGTAAATCCTTATTTTATCACGCATAAGTACAATATTATGCAAACGTAATGTACGATAGCATCTTATTGATTGAATAAACTGTTTTTATAAACGTACAATTAAATGTGTTGATTTTTCTGGAAAATTGTGAACCTAACTACAGTCTTCCATCTCTATTAAAACACAAAAAAAAACAATGTGTGAATTGAACCCTAATTTCAAGGTATCGTTGACCTACAAAAAAATGACCCGTGCTAGTGTCAATGCTACACTGCACCAAGCGGATTTCTCATCTCTATGTCTAAAGGTAATGTTGACCTGTGATGAAGCGTAGGAAGTAGAGACTACTTGGGGTACGAAGTATTGGCTACTCGGGGTACGAAATTCAGAACAAAACAAACAAAACAACTCGGCATTTCGTACCCCAAGTCCGAAAGATATTCGAATCACAAGCAAGGTAAAGTAAACACCGTTCTGATTCTACCTGCAACAAAGTTTATCCTTACGTTTATACTGTAAAGCTAAGCTAGCAGACTGTGCTTTTATTTAATGTAGACACCAAAGTTATAAATATTTAAAAAAAATTTTAATGTACCTATAAATAAATGTTCATGGTAACTACTCGATTTTTTTGCAAAAAAATTATTGCATTTTTTACGAGCGACAAAGAAATGAAAGTTGACCAAGTTATGAATAGTGGTTTTAACCAAGTTTGTTCATCTTCATTGCAAATTCATATTGAAACTTATGGACGCATCGCGATTGAATGATATCGAACTTATGCTTAATGAAATGAGGCTCAATAAGATATTTCTTCTTTGTTCAAGCGATTTTTTTTCGTGAGTTATGCAATGGTTTGTACAGGGGCCAAGATTTTTTAAACCGATAGTAGGCCTAGGGCGCTCGTTTGTCGGATCTCGCGCTCCGCGCTCGGTCTTTACAATTCCTCCAAATTTCTACATCGACCTTTTAAAATATTATGTCCAACTATTGACAACTGTAATAGTAACTGTCAAGCTCCTTCAGCTGCAACGAATACATTCTCATCACGTGTCTCGCGCTTCACACTCGATTAACGTATATATCCAAAATACGAAATTTGTTATATTATGTTCAACTCTATTATATTGAATGTATGTTCTGTTAAATGTGTGTACACATTTGCTGTAACATTGGCTGTAACATTGGCTGTAACACCTTGTAGTTGGTGGGGAGGCTTAAGCATGTGGGACATAGGGGTCAAAAGGACCTCGGCCTGCATGCGTATGGATATGAATGAAAGGATCCCTATAAACGGGCTCTCCTGGGTGAGAGGAAAAAGGATCCCTATAAACGGGCTCTCCTGGCATGCGTGAGTACGGTATGATAGAAGGGTGAAAGAGCCTAGCTAACACGGGCCTTCTGGATCCCTGGGTCGAGGCCCCTCCCGGACCGACTTGCAGTTTGTAATCGGGACAGGAATGGCCTGCGGCCCACATAGCGACTAAGAAACAGCTCTCCGTTTTTGTTATGGTGGTTTGCAAACGGATATTTGCACATTGAGTGGTTCACTCAATGTGACCACCCCCCTAAGCCGTGGGTGTAGAGCGATCGTGCTCATGGCACTTTGGCACCTAGGGGTTACGAAGGTGTCTTAACGGCCTCTCGGGGACACCGGACTACCTCCCCGAGTAATTACAGTCTTACCCCTGCATGCGGGGCTCTGCAGGGGCGGACCTTTATTTCCCTAGCTTCTCGTGGGATCAATTATGGATACTCAAAATACGAAAAATGAGAAAGGAGGAAGAAGGGAGGTGGCGGAGGGAGGTGAGGGGTTGGGCCTTTACGGGCCCAACTTAACCCTTACCCCTCTATCTGTCTCTCCGGCAAGCCAAGTTCAGTTGATGGCTGTGCCCACAGCTCCCTTGGGAGCTGAGGGATCGACGGTCCTTCTGAACGAGGCCATGGTACTGGGAGAGGCCAATCGGCCCTCCAATAAGAAAAACAGCCTCAACGGTTCCCAGAAAAGGAGACTGAGGAGGAAAGTGCGGCAGGCTAGGGAAGCAGCTGCGGGAGCTGGAGCGTCGGCAGCTGAGGGGCTGACATCCAGCACTGAGGCCCAGAAGAGAGGTAGAGGCTCGGAGGGCACCCCACCTGGGGTGGCTGGGCCTTTGAAGAGGCACAAGTCGGCCCAGCAGCCGACGAACAGAGAGTCGTCGGGAGCTGGACTGACGGCCGCTCAGAGGACCAACCCCCTGACGGTGGTGGTGGCTGACACCAACTACCCGGACTCATTGCTCACGGTGGAGCAGTTTGAGATTTTCAGGGAGGCTACCTGGAGGGCGCTTGGAAAAGTGTCCCCAGACCAATGGCCAAAATTTGTGACCTCCTTCTGCAGAGGAGGGGTCTTTGTATTTGTGGCAGCCGACCCAGCGGCTAGAGCTTGGCTACTCAAAGCGGTGGTCGAGACGGAGTCGTGGGAAGGTGCGTCCCTTAAGGTGGGTGGAGTTGAGTTGCTCCAAAAGATGGTTAGAGCTACGGCGTGGTTCCCGGGCAAACCGGAAGACCCGTCTGAGGTGCTCCGTCGGTTGGAGGGATTCAACCCCTCATTGAAGACTGCGTCCTGGCGAATTGTCAGGCACGAAAAGCCTCAGGAAGTGGACACATTAGGAGGCACTAGGCATCTCCTAATCATGTATATTCCTGAGTCCCAAACGAGGGCCCTTTCGGCCCTCAACAACAGGCCCTTCTATCACTTTGGACAGGTCAACTTCAGGGTTGCCGGCCAGGGACAGGAGGAGCCTGTTGAGACGCAGGAGGATCGGGAGCAGACCTAAATGACTGCTCCGGGTCTAACCATTACCCAGATTAACTTGCATCACAGCAAAGGCGCCTCTGCAGTTTTGCAGAGGGGCATGGCTGCGAGGCATACAGGTATCTCGCTAATCCAAGAACCATGGTTAGTTCGAGATACCATTAGGGGATTAGGGGGGGCTGGTATTTTTTGTTACAGGGACCCCAAGGCGGCGAAACCAAGGGCATGTATACTGACGAAGGGAGTTAGCGCTGTCCCGCTGCTTGAACTATGTTCGAGAGACCTGATGGTGATAGCCTTGGATCTCAAAGGGATAGGGAGGCTGGTTCTAGGATCAGCTTATTTTCCTTATGACAGCGACACTAATCCACCAGTGGAGGTATGTACACTGGTGGAGTATTGCAAGGTAAGAAGCATTCCTCTTCTGTTGGGGTGCGATGCTAATTCCCACCATACTTTGTGGGGTAGCACGGACGTCAACTCAAGAGGTAATGACCTACTGGAATATCTAATCACTACTGACTTGGATATTCTTAATACGGGGAACACTCCGACGTTCCGTAATTCGGTCAGGGAAGAAGTCATTGACATCACTCTCTGCACCAGTAGTTTTAGGGATAGTATCAAGAAGTGGAGGGTTTCAGACGAACCCTCTCTCTCAGATCACTCACAAATAGAGTTCGTGTTGGAATCCGTTGTACCCGCTGGCCCCAAATGGGTCAGAAATCCAAGAAGAACGGACTGGGATCAGTTTTCCACGGAACTAAGATGTGCACTTTCAGAGGTTCCCAGGTCAATTCGAGACGTGGACACCCTGGAGATGGCAGCCAAAACTTTCACGGAAGCCATCAAAGCTACTTATGAAAGCAATTGTCGACCTACAAGAGTCCGAAAGGCCGGGGAGACACACTGGTGGAATGGGAAACTCGAAGAGCTTCGCAGGGTAACCAGAGAGAGGTTCAGACGTGCCAGTACTGGCAAAACGAAGGAACTATGGACGTCATTCACAACGATGAGGGACGAATACAGAGGTGCAATACGTAAGGCAAAGCAGGAGAGCTGGACCAACTTTTGCACAGACATCGAGAAGGGAGCTGAGGCGGCTAGACTGGACAGGCTGCTTTCTCGAAATCCAGACGCTATTCTCGGCACTCTGAAATTGCCCGGAGGGGGATACTCAGAGTCGGACGGGGATACCTTGGCCCATCTGATCAGGGCACATTTTCCAGGCTTTTCAAGGGCTGGAGAAGAGGGGAGGGCGACTCAGAGGCAGGCAAAGTCACCTGTGGCCCAACTGGGCCCCAAACGACGGCTGGCCAACGATATCGTCACCCCTGCCAGGGTCAGGTGGGCCCTGAAATCCTTTAGTCCTTACAAGTCTCCTGGCCCGGATGGCATATATCCGGCCCTCTTACAGAGGGCCGGAGAGCTCATAATAGGGCCGCTTGTGAGACTTGCTAGGGCTAGTTTGACGTTGGGATATGTCCCGACGGCTTGGAGGGGTACGAGAGTAGTCTTCATTCCGAAGGCAGGTCGGATCGGTTATACTTCACCCAAGGATTTCCGGCCCATCAGCCTAACTTCTTTCCTATTAAAAACAGTGGAAAGACTTGTGGATAGATATATCCGCGATAAGGTCTTGTCAAGCAGACCGCTCCATAAGGAGCAACACGCCTATAGGGCTGGTCACTCGACGGAGACGGCCCTAATCGGAGCAGTGAACCTAATTGAAGGCCAACTGAAGGAGAAAGGCCTTGCGGTTGGAACCTTTATGGACATCGAAGGAGCCTTCAATAACACCTCTGGAGAGGTGATCAGGGCGGCCATGATTGCACATGGTGTGCCCACGGCAGTCGTGGAATGGACGTGCCACATGTTGGCCAACAGGAATCTAACCACGACTAAGGGTGATGTCACTCTAAGTGGAACCATTGACTCGGGATGTCCGCAGGGGGGAGTTTTATCTCCCTTGCTGTGGTGCCTGGTAGTGGATGAATTGCTTCATCTACTCTCGAGTCAGGGTTTTCACGTCATAGGCTATGCGGACGATATATTAGTTATCGTGCGCGGTCAGCATCTGGATGTGCTCTTCGGAGTAATGCAGCAAGCACTGATGATAGTAGACTCATGGTGCAAGAAAACTGGATTATCGGTTAATCCTAGTAAGACAGATGCGGTTGTTTTCACCAGAAGGTACAAGTGGGGAACTACGAGTACATTGAAACTTGGAGGACAACAGCTGGAAATCAAAGAACGAGCCAAATATCTAGGAGTAATTCTGGATAAGAAGCTGTCATGGAATGAGCACCTGGAAAACAAGTGCAAGAAGCTAGTAGCGACCCTATGGCTCTGTAGGAGAGCCATAGGGAAAAGCTGGGGCCTGAAACCGGAGACACTTATGTGGATTTACACAGCGATCTTGCGACCCAGATTAACCTATGCGGCGGTAGTCTGGTGGAGCAGGGTCGAGCTGTCCACTGTGAAGTCTCGACTGGAAAGGATCAGGGGACTGATCTTGAGAGGCGTCACTGGAGCCTCGAAGTCGACACCCACGATGGCACTGGGGGCACTAATAGGTTTAGAGCCCCTCCATCTTACCATCAAGGCCGTGGCTGCGAAGGCGGCCTGGAGGCTAAATTTGGTAAATGACAGAAGGATCTCGACAGCAGTGAAGATCCCACTCGACATTGCGAGAAGGCCGACCTTGAACATGCCCAGGGACAAAATGGTCACTCGCCACCTCTTCGACAAGAAGTATCGAGTTAGCCTATCCACGAAGGAGGAATGGGTTAACGGCGACGCATACCTGCCCTGTGATGGAGACAACTGGTTTACAGATGGCTCCAGGAACGAGGAGAAGGCAGGAGCCGGCGTATATCGTAGAAGGAATGGAATGGGCTTCACAATTGAGATGGGGTCCTACGCCACAGTTCTACAATCTGAGACTATGGCCATACTCCAGTGTGCCTATAAGGCAAGGGAGTACGGTAATAAAAGGAACATCCGTATTTGCTCAGACAGCAGGGCTGCTATACTGGCCTTGAATGGAACAACGACTACGTCGCTATTAGTACTGGAATGCTTTGAAGCACTAAATACGTTAGCGACCGAAAACCGAGTCACTCTGCTATGGATCCCTGGACACAGTGGTATCAAGGGCAATGAGATATCGGATAGGCTAGCCAAGCTAGCAGCAGGAAGAAATTTTACTGGACCCGAGCCAGTGGTAGGTATTTCCAGCAGGTTAGTCACTGAAGTAATTAACAGTTGGCTGACTGAGGAACATCAGAACGAGTGGGACCTGGTTTCTGGTTGCAGACAGGCCAAAACACTCTTGGGCTCAAAGCTTAACTCCAACCGAGCTAGGGAAATACTCAAGCTCGGGAGGAATGAAATTAAAGTCCTAACAGAACTATTCGTAGGACATGGGAAGTTAGGATATCACAGACACAAGATTGGGCTTGCAGAAAGTCCCCTCTGTCGTCTGTGCGGAAAGGATAATGAGACATCTACTCACATCCTTTGTCACTGCCCTGCTATTGCGGGGAAACGTCTAACACTCACAGGTAATTATTTTATCAGTGAGTTGGAGATATCGGCCAATAGCGTGGCTGCGGTCCTCTCCCTATGGAGAGGGCTATGGGGTCATGCTTAGGCTTACAAGGGGACGCAACGGGATTACCCAAGCGTCAGGGGCTGCTAAGGTCTCAACCCAGAACTAATAATAAATACTCTAAGAAATTTATACGATTTTTTTTTTTTTGCTAATTAAAGAATTTCTGTCTCTATTTTCACTTTGTGTGGATGGGAAATAGCAATTTTACTTTTAATAAATTTTACTTTTTTCAATTTTACAATAGAATTTTGTGTAGGTAAAACCCAACCGTTGATCAAAGAAGGCTGGTTAACCAACTTGAACTTTCTTTTTGGGTCCTGAAAATACGTGCTAGAGCATAATCCTATCCCTTAATTCTTTCAAAAGTTACTGTGTCTATAGACTACAGACGAAAGACAGACTGACAGACACCCTCATGAGACCCCTTTTTTCTCAGTCTGGGGGTCTCAAAATGTAGAGATTTAATGGAAATTGGCGATTTTATATGTTACATACAACTAATACATTCTCATAAGGTCACAATTATAAAAAGTTTCATTTAAACCGAACCATTTTGTATGTTTTTGGTCGCCATATTGGACAAATTTCCATTGAAATGAAACCATTTTTTTAGATTTTTGTCGGCATATTGAATCCGTGGTATTTGAACTACCCACCAAGGAATAGTAGGAGTAATATCTTCAATGCGTCAAGGCAGACAAAAGTGGAACTGAAAACATTCGAAATTTACTAGCTACGTCTCTTATTAGATCGGTTCTGCGCGCAGTCGGGTTTATGGAAATACAGATTGTTTTCGAAATTTTAAAAAACTAATTGGAAATCAGCGATCCATAAGACCTATATGAAAACAGTTTTATTCGAATCAAACCATTTTTTTAGTTTTGTCCAGCTTTTTGGGATTCTATCCCAGTGTGTGTCGTTTCGCGTCATATGTAAACGTATGAAAAAGGTACGACACTGGACAAAACAAAATCAGAAAAAATGTTCGGGAGCAGACTTTGAGGAAAGGCGACAATGATCCCAAAGAAAGGTATCCCCCTAGTTTTGAACCGGTGTTTTCCAACGCAAAAAAAATGGCTTCAAATATTTCGATTTTCACGGAGAAATGAAGCAATTCGCTTCTTTTTTATAAATTGTAATTAATTTATTTCTGTTTTGTTGACCGTAGCCGGTTTTTCAAGAAAATGTTTATATTTTGTTTAATAATCGATAAGGCAAGTGCAATAGCAGTGACGCTCAGTGTTAGCTGTCTGTGCGTTTTCTGAGTTTGCTCTTGGACCCTCGTGAAACGAAAGGAGGCAGATACCCCGTAGCGAGTCCAATCTCTCGAAACGAATGACCCTTTCATTTTTATGAGATTTAGGCCGGTTACAAAAACTGAAATTATGAAAGCATGGCTCGATTCAATTTTAAATAGCAGAAATAGTTTATTCATATAATTAGGAGAAAATGAAAAAAAAATCGGTTAATATTTGCAATGATAATGGAAATGTTAAGGTGCATACAAAAGTGTAGATGTGCCGAAAAGTTGACACCTGCTGCCTAAATCTGAATTAATAGTAATCAATTAAAAATTGCTGATGACATGAACATTGAATTAAGATTGAAATAAGATTAAAATGTATATAAATCAAAGAAAAAATTGAGTTAAAAATATGCGTGGTAACTGTTCTATCCACTTGAACGGAAAAAATTACCTCTGAAGAATGGAATGTATTGAGTAGATTCCAAAGGATTTTAAGTTTAATTGTGTGCAATACTTACTAAAATTGTAACCTAAAAATCGGCTGTGCGCGGTCGAAACGAAGTAAGCGACAAACCCAAGAAACTGCATTTTGTGTGTTTTGACTTCTCATTACAGTTTCAAACTGCACTTAATTGTTTTTGAATCTTAAAATGTTTCAATATCAAACATTATTGTACTAAATATTACTGCGCACAAGTATTATTTATGTGAAATGAAACCTGAAAAAGAGGTGAACTCAATTTTGAAGAAAAAGGCACTTACTTTGTTTCTTGTGCGCACAGACGCAATGTATAATCGGATTAGAAAGAAATTTGAAGCGATTTTAAAGCTATCCAGCACGGAGAAAGATAAGTCTACTAAGGTTACTGGAGTTTTAGTTTATATAGGGACAGTTTATCTTTTCCGTAAAGCTCACCGAATTTTCCACATAGTTCACTGAACTTTCAGTAACTTCACCAATTTACGGATACGTTTTGTTAAATTTAGGAACTGTATGATTAGATTGTACAATTGAAATATGTCAATTTCACAAGAGAATTCAGTAAATGTAACAGAAAATATCCGTAAATTCATACAATAACTGCAAATTCTATAAACTCTGCAGAATGTTCGGTAATCTTGACGGCAAATATATGCTGTCCCTATTATAACAGAAAATCTTGTAAGTTTAGCAGAATTGTTTTCTGTCTAGAGTTTACTGTCCAAACCGATGTTACTGAAATAAGTTTTAATCGTACCTAAATATTCACTCATTACCATTAATGAATCACATTTGCAAAAAAAAAAAAAAAAAAAAAAATATATATAGTATAGAGCTGAAAGAAAAATGTTAAAAGTGTGAATGAAGCGTTAATTATATAGGAGTAATGTTGACGGAGGTTTTTAAAGTATAATTTATCATCTATTTGGCAGTTTATCTGAAAATTAAAGCAAGATTAAAAAGACCTAATTGAAATAAAGATAAGTGGAATTATTGCCAGAATCGGATGTTATATTTCAATTTTCACATTTTCCCAAAACTTGGTTTTGAACTTGTCAATTCGCGAAGTGATATATACCGAATTCAAAGGTATGAAAACCTGCGATTCGGGAATACAGTTTCCTATTTTAAGAACAAGAATTATGATTATTTTTTCTGTTTATATATGGATAGCATATTAACCACTCATATTTCGAACCCCATTTTTGCTTTGATTCATATACATATACATTTTTATCTTATTTTGAATGTTCATAATTTTAAATTCAAGTTCACAAGATGAAAATTATAATTTTCATCAACAAACGGATAAGCATATATGCTCTACATCTGAATAGGCATAGATTTGTACTACTGAAATATTGCGAAGTCGTTCAGTAATTGCTTCAGTAAGCTTTTCCTACAATCTTTACTAGAAAAAAGCTCATTGATTTAGTAAGGCTCAGTATTCGAATTACTAAGCCTGACTAATCAGTAGTTTTTAATTGATTACTACTAATTCAGAATTAGGGAGTAGGTGTCAACTTTTCGGCACAGCTACACTCCTGTATGCACATTAACATTACCATTATTACTGTAAATATGAACCGATTTTCATGAATCTTTTTTTCACTTTCTTCTAATGATATGAAACAAACCGCGCGGCATGCGCGCTCATACGAAAACAGAGTAGCGTATTTCGAGTTTTTAGTGACTGTCGATAAAACAATTTTCCATAATAATTAAGGTAAATGTCCCAGTGATTGTGACGATCCCAGTAATCGTAAAACTTGGTTATAATTGGAATATATTGTTAAAAAAAATATGTTAAAAGTAACATTTAATAATAAAACCCATTAATTTTTAGCATTTTGTAACAGCAAATAGGAATTATATTTATTCAAATTAAATAAAAAGCAAGAAAATTGGCATCACGAATACTGGGTCTAAGGTCACGATTACTGGGACGTCTAACTTAGCTAATTTTTTTGTAGCAGTTGTTAGGACTACCAATAATGTGCACTAATGTCAAATGCCTTTTAGGAATAGGCTAGAAAACAGGTAGAAACGAACTTCGGTCTTCCACAATTTTCTATTTCTGGTTCCGTTTGTTGGATAGAAACTAGGTAGGACTGGATAGAGCGCATACCAGTTGCAAGTGCCTTTTAGGAACCGAGTAGAAACGAAGTTCGGTCTTTGAAAATATTTAATTTCTGGTTCCATTTGTCGGACAGAAATCGGGTAGGGCAAAGTTAAGAAAATTTTCAAGTACACAAGAAACTCAGGTTAACTTAAAAATTTAATAAAACTCGGAAATTTCAGATTTGCAATATTTATTTGAAGTGAGTTAAACTGTGCTCATTATTCAATATTCTCCAAATTAAAATTACATTTGTGACCGATAAAAGTGCAAAAAAGTGGCCCTTCGGCGGAGGTTGTGAAGTTGGCTGTGCGAGCCGGAAGCGAGTACCGTATGAAGCACCAGCGGCTGGCAAATGCTGCTTGGTGTAAGAGCTGGAGGAGCTTACGCATAACTGACAATGAATATCAAATGTTCATTGCACAATTTCTCGATATTAGTGTTATATTACCTAAGACGATTTATGTGTAGTAAGTTGCGGTATATTTGCACCTTTTCTAAGGTGGTAAATCAAACAAGTATCACGGTTTGACGTTTGAGGTACGAACCAACCATGAAATAAACGAGCTCTCAAACCACTTTGTGAGCTCTCTTCGTCCTTTTACAGCCGTTCGAAAGTAATTCCTATGCTAATCCGTCTTTGTTTAGGGTGGACGTCGCTTGCTCGCTTTTGAAGCGTTCATGTATGTATTCGTATAGGTAGATGATTGTTATGTTCTCGTATAGTCTCATGTAGAGTGGAATGGATAAGTTAATCGGTGATTGTGAGGAAAGTACCTATCACCAACTGCATTTGGTAAATAGGGCATAATATTAATTTACAATGCGTTTTCTACTGAAAAAAAAAACGGAATTCGCAATCTCTCAGATTGGATGAGTTCGTAAATGTTCGGTCCAGACGCTAAATAGTTTTTTGCTAATGGGCTATCAAAACGGCGGCGGCCAAGACCGGCCGCCGGGACAAAAGCGACTTTGCAAATAAAATTGCTATTCATTAACAATTCAATTCTTTTTTGCATTAAGTAATCCATTTTATTAGATAAATAGTGCTATAAACTTAAATCTTGCAAATTTACGTTGCAGAAAAAAATGACGCAGAAACCAGTTTTCAAAACAAAACCATGGAAGATTCGTTGGCAGGAATATAACGTTTACCATCGGGGCAAGAGAAACCATGAAAATAGTTGTTGTGCAAAAAACATAGAAATCATTCTATTACTTAACGACCTAGGCAAATGGCTACAATGAATGTTAACCCGATGGTTTAGTCTCGACCTATCCCATATATGTACATTTATAGATGCATATGTCGAATAGATTTAACCCCAAAAATATGAGTATCTATGAAAAGTGCTTAGATAGCAGAGTTCTAATTTGTGATTTGACTGATTATATGATTGTGATGTGACACATTTTTACACATCTAATTTACTTGTGGCTTTGAATCCATATGTAGTTTTGAGTTCATATCCCCCTCCTCCACACCTTCTGGGTTCACCTACCTCAATCAAGCCCCCTGGATTTGCACAGTCATAATGAGCACCGAACAAAAGGACAATTATTTTAACCGAATATTTTGAGTACAGCCACTGCAGTTCTCTTTTAAGGTATTCATACCTCTGCTCCTTTTCATGTCAAATCTCGAGTGTGCAATGGAGACTGCTGTCTGAAAATCGTAGTTCCAGAAAACTTGGCGCTTCTCGTTTTGGACAATTGACTCTATCTTCCTCTGCGCGTTCGGCAGGACAGGGTCATGGCCAACACCATAAGAACCACAAAGATGGTATTAAAGCACTCTTAGGACCAAATTTTGTCTGTAGAGATACGTAGTTCCCGCATGATGAAGACACATGTATAGTATGTGTTCTAGGTACTAAGTGTGTGCATGACATGCTCCGCACCTACCACTGGAAACTTCTTGACGTAAAATGCGGTCACGGTATACTAAGGTGGAAATGACACTATCATGGCACGCCAAAATGAAACTTGCTATGCCTGGATTAAGTCCTAAAGATCTGAGGAAAACAGAAGTTTGCTCCCTCGAAAAGGGCTGATCTTGTACATTTCTGTAGAAGATTCTGTGCATTTTCTTGTCAAGGAGCTCTTCGCGGAATTTTCTAGGCTCTGCTTTATTTACTTCGGCTTTTAGGAGTGAGCTTCTTTGCCAATCATTTCGTGTTTCCTGACCATTTTCAGAAAAGGATCTCTTCCATTTGCAACGATATAAGCTGTAACCAGAACAATTCTATTATGAAAACATTGGACATTCAGAAGTCCGCGCATCAATCTTTCTATGCAGCTCACTATGTGTAAATGAATCTTGAAGCTTTCCAACAGACAGACGATAAAATTATCTATGTTCAGTGAATGGAATATTATCCACACTTTGAAATTTTTCTTCGACCGTTGTTATTAATAATGAAGTCAATTCATATAAGAATTTGTTATTTTGGTCATACGGTCCAGTAAAAATAATAATAGTAGATTCAGTTGTCAAGAATCATGTTTTATTCGTCAATTTTAATTTAAACCAACGTACGTTTCGACCTTGTTGCAGGCCTTCTTCAAGGTAGTACATAACCTAAATTAAGATAATATACATAGATTTAATAAAACCGAAAAACATTTATAATGAACAAAAAAATTGTGAACAAAAAAATATTTTAAATTTACCTGTAGTGATATTTTTTTAAATTATCCAAGACATTTCATTTTTTGGTTATTTTCCAAGAGAACAACTTTATTTTTGGAGTGAACCAAATTTAGTTATTTGTTTTTATTGTTGAAACATTTAAAAAGAGCATAAATTAAAATAGTGTCCTTTAAAACATTTAAAAAATTGAAACCTCAAATTTTCGAGGCTCCAATATAATAATTTTACTACATTTTGATTAAATATAACAAAACAGGTGTTTTGATTTGGAAGGACAAACATGGACTAACAAAATACATTATGGATGAAATCATATTTTCCTGAGTAATTAAGAAAGGCGGATATTAAAATAGAGAGCCAAATGAAAAGTGCGCCAAAGTGAATTGGATTTAAAAATTGATATGACATTTTTGTTTTTTTAAAAGTTTGTATATAAATTGGTTATAAAATGGTTTGATAAATTTTATTTATATTTAAAATTTCGGTTTTTAAATTGATTGAATTTTTAATGAATTTATTTATAAAAATGGACTCTAGAATTCTTCGTTTGTGTGTATTGTTTTCACGAGCTAAAATTTTGATATTTTTAATCTCAAAATCAAAATAATGATTGTATTTCCATGCATGTTTTGATTTATTTTATTTTTTTTATTTTTTTTTTTTTAACACCAATTTATATTGGTGAAACTGGCAGGAGACTAAAAACTCGCATTTATGAACATAAACGAGATTGTAAATCAGGCAATCAAAACACTGGTTTATCAAAACATGCATGGAAATACAATCATTATTTTGATTTTGAGATTAAAAATAGCGCACTTTTCATTTGGCTCTCTATTTTAATATCCGCCTTTCTTAATTACTCATGAAAATATGACTTCGTCCATAATGTATTGTGTTAGTCCATGTTTGTCCTTCCAAATCAAAACACCTGTTTTGTTATATCTAACCAAAATGTAGTAAAATTATTATATTGGTGCCTCGAAAATTTGAGGTTTCAATTTTTAAAATGGTTTAAAGGACACTATTTTAATTTATGCTATTTATAAATGTTTCAACAATAAAAACAAACAACAAAATTTGGTTCACTCCAAAAATAAAGTTGTTCTCTTGGAAAATAACCAAAAATTGAAATGTCTTGGATAATTTAAAAAAATATCACTACAGGTATATTTAAAATATTCGTTTGTTCAGAAGTTTTTTGTTCATTATAAATGTTTTTCGGTTTTATTAAATCTATGTATATTATCTTAATTTAGGTTATGTATTACCTTGAAGAAGGCCTGCAACAAGGTCGAAACGTACGTTGGTTTACATTAAAATTTACGAATAAAGCATGATTCTTGACAACTGAATCTACTATTATTATTTTTACTGGACCGTATGACCAAAATAACAAATTCTTATATGAATTGACTTCATTATTAGACAGACGATAAGTCTATGAGAGGTTAAATCGATAGCTTTCCGGTAGTCTATCCAGGCCATTGATATATATTCATTCATTTATCTTCGAAGCTACTTCACAATAAAACACTATGGTTATTTATTTAGACATTTTTTTGTGTCCCGCATTGTTATGTTGATAATAGGAATTTCGTATTTTTTCATGGACTTTTGAATGGATCAAACAAAAACTCCGAGTCCTATTAAAAGACTGGTAAAACTACATTTTTAGCCGTTTTGAAAAACTGCGAGTCTCCTTTTAGACTTTTTGTACGGATCTCCCGTTTTTTTTTGTAATATTGGAATTGTCGGAGTTTCCATAGCAATTTAAATAAATTAAATAAAAACGACGAGTTCTGTCAAAACATTCAAATTTTTTATTTTTTTCATATTATTTTCGATAAATAAGAGCAAAATAACAAGTCCTATAAAAAAATAGTTATAAGAAATTGTGTAGGTCTTTTTAAAAGCTAAAATTCTTCTCCAAAACATTCCCCCATATTTCGCGTCATTTGGCTTAAAATTCGAACAATTCCTCTTTGAAACTTTTGTACGTAACTCACGTCATATAAACTGATGAAACAGAATAAACTTTAAAACATACTGATTTTCCATTTTTATAATATATTTCGCTGGGTCCGAGATATCTAGACGTCCAGAGGAATCCAAAGAAATAAGTACCAGTGGAATGATAATTGTAAACATTCTTTGTGAAAAATACAACATGCAAAGTATTTCTAACTTTGAAGCATGGGGCTGAATTGGTGTCCAATAGTTTTACTGAAAAATGTACAATGACTTATTTTAATTATAGTATATTTAATTATAGCTCTACATAGTCTCTCTGTTTAGTTTGGGATCATATATCCATGTCCATATATTTTTTGATTTTAAAATAGGTTTACCTAGGTAATACAATGGTCTTTCTTCATCTTCCATCGCAACAGTTGAAACATGAATGTACTGTATAATTAGGAACGAGAGAAATGTATTCTAAGAAGGACAGTTTTTAGTACACTGTACAGTTTCTGCTGCGTTAGTTTTAGTCTCAGCCTCTTAGTGCGAATTACATACTTTTTATATTTTATAGTTAATTTAAGTTTAGATGTAGAGGGTTAGGTTGCAAAGCAGCTCTAAGCTGTACCTCGGTCCTGTAAGTGCCCCTTCCATGAAAAATTTCAGAATACTTTGTATATGTTGTTGGCATCTTAATAAAGATTTTAATCAAGATTATTATTATTATTATTATTGACACGTATCAGAGGAATTAGACACTTGGTTGTCACATCAACTGAATGCACATGACTTTTGAAGCAAAAAACGAAAGCATACAAAATGATGAACTGACAATCAGTCAGCTCAGTGAAAGAGATCTATATGTCACTATCTGGAGATTTATGAGCAGCTAGCGCCACCTGTTACGCACATTATTTACTACTTTTCGTCGGTGCAGAGGAAGAACAGACAATCCTGATTACATGATTTCGGATTTTATTGCGAGCTACCTATGCCGCAGTATTTTTTATATTTCAGATGAGAGTAATAAATATAGATTTTTTTATAAAATATTTATCATTTTGAGATTTGGAAACAGTTAACACTTTTCAGGCTCGCTCAATCACAGAATGAAACGATTATTACATGCCAGATGCGTCACCTCGAAAAATGATAGCTGTTAATATTTTTGCTCGAAGGCAATATTTATATTCTCATAAAGTATACACCCTCTGTGTAGAAACGGGTTCCGTTATAGAAGTCAGTAATTTGTATTCTGTTGAGATTTCGCTTTGTTTTCTGTGAACTCGCGTCAAATTAGAGAGAAATTAGCCTAAATTCAGTTGACAACAGCCATTTCTCCGCGGAAGAACGTACGTTAGTACTCTAGAGCACAAGATATAAGATCTTTCTTTGTAAGCTAAACCGAATAACGCTGTGTAGATGTTCATTTGCCTTTGTATGGTTTCAGTTTCAGTTTCAGTCATATTCTCATCTGGAACATTGTATCGTCAACGTAATTTCTTTTTAATTGGATTCCAAAGAATTCTGAAGAATTCTAGGTTAATTCCAACAAGTTTAAAAATTTATCTCTGGCAAAATATGCTGGGTGGCCCCCCCCCCCCCCCGCAACCTGGAAAAGGTGGCGAATATACGCGAACTCGTCCTTATTTTCTAAAGAATTTCAAAAAATTTGTGATGTGTTCCAAAGGATTCAAGGTTAATTTCAACAAGCTTAAAATTTTATTCTCGCACTGAAGAAAACGGATTATACGAACTGGATGATAAAACTAAAGAATAATACCCCATATAGAGAAGTATATTAGCGCGTATAATCTATTATATTTTTCTAATATATAAACATGTTACCAAATATAATCTCTAGATGTTTAATTCTTATAATCTTCAGACATTAAATTGTGACATCTCAGATTCTAACATATTATGACGTTTGTTTAGTCTTAGATGGTACGTAGCGTCGCGTCGTGGCGCGTGTCATACACTGTTAAAAATGAGGTTAAAGATGTATATAAGTAGAAATGTGTTGATTACTGGTCAGTTTTTAATAGTTTAAAACTGAGAGACTCTCAGTATAACTTGATGTTTCGACTGTTGGTCGACAGTCCTCATCAGAAGATATTACATTATAGGACAATAGGTTAACCGTATTCCATATTTTGTCCAGGTCTTCATGTGTCTGGCAGTTAGATTTCCACCAGGTCACCAGGTCAATCAAGTAGTATGTCGAATCATCAGTATCAAACATCAATCAATCAGTCTCAATCATCACTAGCATGTCGAATCATGTGGGTGTGGTGAGCCCACACTTGTAGGAGTTATTTACTACAAGCAACTATCCATCTAGAAACACTACCCGAATCGGGTAGTTTCACGCCTACCCTGAAAGGGAAATGGCTTAATGGTATGTAAATCCAATATATAAGATGTTATATAAGGTTAAAGATGTAAATGAGCAGAAATGTGTTGATTACTGGTCAGTTTTTAATAGTTTAGAACTGAGAGACTCTCAGTATAACTTGACGTTTCGACTGTTCGCCGACAGTCCACATCAGAAGATATTACTCTCTTAAAATGAACCAGTGAAATCTCACTGATTTCCAGTGAAATCTCACTGGTTGAAATAGCCAGAAGTGTGTCACTGACAATCAGTGAGCATTCACTGGTTCATTCAGTGGAGTTTCGACACTGGCTTAATCAGTGAGGTTCACTGGTTTCTCAGTACCAGTAGTCACCTGGTCGTATGCCTTGTCGCCTGTCAGCTGTTTAGGTATGGCACTTATCATTCATCGCACTTTTGTGGTAAGAGTTGTAAAATTAAATTTTAAAAACCTCACTTTATCCTCACAACAATAAATGAAGGCCGGGCTGCAATATAATGGGATATAATATGTTGCGCCTGATTGTGGAAAGACCCGTCGTTATGTTAACGTGTCGCGTTGCTCAAAGTCAAACCCATGGTCAGGGACCTCCCACTATCAAGCGAAAGATATTATATCCCTTGCTCATTGCAGACAGGCACCAAATATTTATAAAACAAACACTTGTACACAATAAGATTCGTTTTCACTCGAGAAATGCCAAAGACTTGACCGACGACGCGCGCGTACCAGACGACTGGAGGTTCATGTCTTGCCCGCGTGGAGCGCTATATCACTGGTTCAATATATCATTTGGCGTAACTGGTAGAATCAGTAGCGCTACTTTAGTTGAATCTCTTACTGATTCGTCCAGTCAAAGTGGAAAAATCACTGGTTCACCAGTGATAATTCAAAATACTGATTCAACCAGTGACAATTTTACTGGTTCAGTTTAAGAGAGTACATTATAGGACAATAGGTAAACCATATTCCATATTTTGTCCAGGTCTTCATGTCTTTGACAGTTAGATTTCCACCAGGTAGACCCATTCGGATGATATAAAAGAGTCCCGTTTTAAAGTAAAATCAAGTAGTATGTCGAATCATGTAAATCCAATTTATAAGACAACAACATACCGTCTTATATATTGGATTTACATGATTCGACATACTACTTGATTTTACTTCAAAATTGGACTCTTTCATATCATCCGAATGGGTCTACCTGCTGAAAATATAACTGTAAAACACATGAAGACCTGGACAAAATATGAAATACGGTTTACCTATTGTCCTATAATGTAATATCTTCTGATGAGGACTATCGGCGAACAGTCGAAACGTCAAGTTATACTGAGAGTCTCTCAGTTTTCAACTATTAAAAACTGACTAGTAATCAACACGTTTCTACTTATTTACATCTTTTACCTTATATTTGGACCCTGGTCAACAACATACCATCCTATATACTGTTAGAAATGTTCGGAAATTTACGAAACATTTCAGACGCAAAAGTAACGAAGGCTTCCAAATGTCTGTTACTGAATTCGGGATTACGATCAAATTTTCGTAAATTCACGAATTTTCGTAAATTTACGAATTTTCCGTAAAGTTACGAATTTTGGGAGCAAATTACGAAAATGCTTCGTGAAAGTACGAAAATACTCGGTATGACTAGGATCCCTTGGGTACCATTCGGAAGGACGCCGCCGCGCCATTTTCGCCTAAGTGGCAGTACACTGTGCAATGATCCCAACTTTGGCATGTAGACTGCCACTGCTCAGCAGTAGTCTTGAAGGTATAATTGAATATTTTTACCATAAAGCTATTTTTTCGTGGAGTCAAATGAATTCAATTCTCTTTTTCACTTTGCACATGCTTTCCATCCTTTGCATGTTGTGACAGGTGGGAGGTTATGTTTCATCTTCCTTTCTTCCTTTCGCGTTACTTTCCTATGACACTAAAGGCCTTTTTATACATCGCTTGCCGGCAGTGGCAGGCAGCCTGCCTAGGGAAAGTCCACAAATTTATAATAATAATAAATAATAATAATAAATATTTTTCGGATGATTATAATTTTAATACATATACATTGTATATGTATTAAAATTATAGTTAACCGAAAAAAACTTATTAAACTTAAAATTTCACGTTACTGTTACTGGAAATTACGAAAAAATTTTCGGATTTTTACGAAATATGTAACTGAAAGACGATTTCGTTAGCGCTACTGAAAATTACGAACGGTTTCGTAATTTTACGAAACATGTAACTGCAAAAAACTTCCACTACATGTTTCGTAAAATTCCGAAAGAAATTTCTGACAGTGAATGCTTCCGCTTGCATCGTAAAAAGTAATAATTGAGTTATAAAATGTTTATGAGTCTGAATCACACCTGTCTTAGATTTAAAAAATAGGTAAGTTTATATTTCTTTCCATTACGTCACTGCACTTGTACAAGTACAAACACTTAGCATCCTTTATTTTCGTTTTTGTAGTCTTGTGATAGCCTCTTACCTAATCACTGCGTGTTAAAAAAATTGAAATTTGTTTCCATTTCTACTTACGGGTTCGTCAATTAAAATTTTATTTATGTTAATAAATACGTTTGCGCAAGTTATTATATCTATTTGAGGTTATCTAATGGACCAGGATTATAATATGAATATTGGATTTTAGAATCTTGGATTATAGATTTTATTATCTCAGATTATAAAGTTTCATACTATAAGATATTATTCTGTAATATCTATTCCTTAATATCTAGAGATTGCAGTTTTTATAATCTAGATCGCTGCCCCATAGTTGATAGTCCAAGATTATATCCGGTAACATATTTTTCATTATCGGGTATAATCCATTTATCTTCGTGTGGCAACACTATGCCGCAATAGAAAACTAATGGCCACAACTATTTCGCCCGACGCAATGATAATACATCGCGGTTACATCGCGGTATAACATATTTCGGTTACTGCATTGCTTCGGTACTTTTCTTCATGGAAAAGGGTTTGGGATTTCACACGAAGAGGAACTTGACAATGCTTTTTTCCCTCCTGCATATAATTCTGCGATTCTTGTGGACGAAATGAGATTAGATACTCCTCTCTCCGGAAAGGAAAATTCAAATCTGGTAAAATATGCTGAAAGAGAATAAACAACGTTCAATTCAAATTAATACACCTAGAAAAATGGATTATGCCCGGTAATAAAAAATATGTTACCGGATATAATCTTGGACTATTAACTATGGGTCAGCGATCTAGTTTATTGAAACTACAATCTTAGCATATTAAGAAATATATAATATCTAGGATAATATCTGGAAGAATAAAGCTTTCTAATTTGACATAATAAAATCTGTCACTCAAGATTTTTAAATATAATATCTATATTATAATCCTGCTCAATTAGACAAAATTAAATATATATAATAACTTCTACAAACGCATTTATAAACCAATACAAAATTTGTATAGCCGATTCCGATGGAGCTCCCCTGGCGCTCAAGCAATGAAGCCTATTGTACCACACCCTTAACTATTCGCTCTTAGTAGATGAAGTCAGACCTCTTGGTGAAGCCTAGTATATCAATCACTGATCGCGTTATAATTTCCTCAGGTTCCATTAAATGGGTCTCAAGGGATTTCTGCCTGAGCCTACCTAATGCTGGGTACCGATGTAAGATATACAGGGATGTTTCATCATCCCTTCCGCATTTCTCGCACTCTGTCGTGGTGTTACACACCATTTTGTGCATATCATAGTTCAGGTGGTTGAGCCCTGTAAGCATCTGAACCACTAGCCTCATGTCTTTCTTGCGTAAACCCAGGATTTCCCTGGCTCTGTCCATCCTGTACGTATAGCCCAGGATGGCTTTCCCCTGACCCTGTGAGCAATCATGGATTTCTTTCCAGTAGTCTCCGTGCTTTGTTCGGATCCAGCTTTCAATGGCCATTCCGATGCAGCAAGACGCTAACCCCAGTATCCGGTTCCGGAACTATGTATTCACTTGCTTAGCAAGCTGCTTTGATGCCATTTTGCATTCGCAAACCAGTTCTGATGTTATGTCTTATTTCCCAACTGCATATGATGTCGTTTGGCTGTTCGAGCAGATCTTAATATGCCGGCCAGCAGTGTTTCCTTCTAATAATGTTCCAGTCCAGCGAAGGAATACCAGGACCTCCGTCTAAAAGACAGTAGCGTGTCGCCCAAGCGGGATTTCTATCTCCTTCCTTCTCGTGCTGTCATAGATGCCTTCTCCTGACCCTCCCACTCCTCTGGAGCCATTTGTATACCCGATTTCCCCTTGTAGGAATGGGTTACCATTTGCTTTCCACATATCCCTGCTTGGGATGCGGACGCAGAAAGTTTTGGTAAAGTTGAAGCCTTTTGTTATTTCATCTTGCATCATCTCTAGAATCAGCAGTGTGCTGATGTTACTTGGGAGCCTAGTGTGCCTAGTCCCCTGAGTCCATCTTTTTAATTCTGCCAGGCGGCCCATCGCATGAGCCGCCCTTGCAGTTATCGCAAAATGTAGGGGTTCTTCACACAGCATGAATCCTATTGTCGCTGTGGACGTAGTCCTCATTGCTTTTATCAAATCCCCCAACGCTAGCGTTTGTAATCATCGCAGCCTGTTCTGCATCGTTTCAAGTTCCACTCGTGGCCACTAGATCACGGCCGTACATAGGAGCCTTGGCTTAAGGACAACAGAGTAAATCGATACAAGCATTTTAGGCCCTATACCCCCACATCAAGCCAAAGGCTTTCCGGCACATCCAAAAAGTAATGACAAACTTCCTGCATTGGGTCTCCAGGTGCTTCGCCCAGTTCAGTTTGATATCTAGGAGTACTCCCAAATAGTTACCTGAATCTAAAAACGCCAACCTCCTGCCAGAAAATAGAGGAACGTCAACTTTCGGCACTTTGTAATTTCTCGTTAAAATTATCACGATTATCCCAGACGAGCCCCCTGACTAGGATTACAAAGTCATCCAAGTCGAATTTTTCCTATCCAGTTTACTAGCTGGTCTGGCACGCCGCATCTCAAAGCCTCCCGACAGATGACTTCTGGACAAGTATTGCTGAAAGCAACCTCTGTATCCAAGAAGTTTCACACATCATACTTCTTCTGTTCAAGCTGCTGCTCCGATTTTCCCACGCCAGCATGGAGTGCAGTTTGTACCGAGCAGCCTGCCTGGAAGGCGTGCTGCCCTCTTTACAGCGAAGGCTAAAAGCTCTTTATCCCTGATATATCTCTCGACCAGACTCTAACGCCTTCATGATGAAAGACGTTAAGCTAATCGGTCCGAAATCTTTTGCAGCAGTGTAACCCTCCTTCTCAGGTTTGGGAATGAAGGCCACTCTGCCATCCTTCCATGCCGATGGCATGTGTTTTAGGACAATCCTTGCCCTGAATAGTTTCGTCCGTGGAAGGACGACGAACTCCATGCCCTTTTGTAAGAGCACTGGATAGAAGCAATCCGCCCCTGGTGATTTAAAGAAACAGAAGGACCCTACGTCTCATTCCACCTTCTTGTTAGCAACAATGTTGGCAGCGAAATTCCAATCGGCTCTCTCCCCTTCTCTTGGCCTCCGCCTTGCACGTCTTGGTCGGTTCGAATTCGCTGGAAACCCGGGAAGTGAACTTCCATCAGGTGATTGAGCGTTGCTTCTTTGTCTTCGGCAAACTCACCATTATCGAGCCTTATTAGCCCAAGGCGGGTCGACTTACTATGTCAACCTGGTGTGCCAAAGTCTCCATTCAGACACCTCCTTTTGTGACGCCGATGCGCCTGCCTCGACTGAGGGGAGCGCGCAGGAGTGTTTAGGGCTTCGTTAACCCTGATGCCATTCAGCCCTTGACACGGCGATCACATCGGGGCTTGGGGGCATGAGAACTTGCGCCCTCGATATTCTAGGAGGCTTTGCTATTGCCTCCTGGAAGGATTCCTCTTTAGTTTAGGTCTCATAGACTAGAGTCCGTCAGTTCCCCAGAGCAGCTACACCTCACGATGCAGCCCCTCTGGTTCGTCTATTCCAGATCTATAGTCTAATGAGACCGTTGATCCCTCTCACCAGCTACAAGGTCACGCGATCCCTAGGGAGAGTAGACGAGCCTGTGAGTAGAAATGGAAACTAATTTAATTTATAAAACACGAAATAAGGAGGAAAGTGGCTATCACAAGACTACAAAAACGAAAATGGAGGATGCTAAATGTCTGCACTTGTACAAGTGGCAGTGACGTGTAATGGAAAGAAATATAAACTTACCCATTTTCTAAATCTGAATCAATTATTACTTTTTAAGATGCAAGCGGATGTATATGACACGCGTCACGACGCGTCGTACCATTTGAGAATAAACAGACCCCTGGATATTTTAAAATCTGAAATAATATAATATAATGTCTGAAGATTATAAGTATTCAAAATCTAGAGACTACATTTGGTAACATCTTCATATATTAGAAAAGTATTATAGATTATGCGCGTTAATCTAGGTGCTAATATACTTTTCTATATTTGGGGTATTATTCTATAATTCTATTATCCAATTCCTATGATCCATTTTCATCGGTGTCAATATTCTTCAGATGTTAGGACCCGGAAACAACATTGGTATTAAAAAAGGCAAAAACTTTTGTGACAGCTTCGTCCAGACGATTTACAATCATCTGGATCTTGGTTAAACAAATAACTCTATTCGTAAATAATGATTAATAGAATGCAATAAACAATAAATAATTATTTGAAGTCAATAAAATCGAAAACTTCTTAGAACTGCAAAGTTTCATTTTGGGTCCCAAATAATCCATGCACCGTTTTCAATGAATCGATGGATTTCATAAGGTTGCGCCGAAATAAAGTGAGATTTAGAAAATTATTAATTGCAGACTTTTGAAAAAATCGCAAACATTTTTTTTTCGTGATCTAGATAATATGCTCAATTTTCAAAAATTGTGATGAAGTGTGGTGTTGTAGTTTATGTAGGCGACAATCTCGTATTTATGGACCTCATAACTCTTACAATTTTGAAATCTCTGTGAACGATCCTTAATAAGATCAAAATGTACCTTAACAAAATTTAGAAATTATTTTAACCTAGTTCAGGGTATTGCTATTTTCATTGCTGAAGTCTTCTTAATTTTCCTTTGAATTCATTTTCAATGGAAAAATTTTTCCAAGTGGCTAACAAAATTTTAGGATAACTTGCAGACTGGTTTCTAAAATTCACTTTAGATTGAAAAAGTCACGAAAGCATAATTTTCTGCTAATAAACATTAGTTAAAGATTTCTTAAAATTTTTAGAAAAAGAGCATAATACGTAAATTTTGGATAAAAGTCAAATTTGATATTTTTCCACAACTGAGCAAAATAAACAATTTTCTAAACTTACTTTGGCTCTGCTCAACCTAAGAATTGATTTATTTTGATTTGGACACAAGTTATAAGGGACGAAAAATTAAGGCGTTTTTTATTTTCAGAATGATTTTCCTCCTACTCACCCTAAAGGCAGAAGTAAGAAACAAAAGAGAAATAGTATGAAAATGGTTAATTTCATAAGTTACATAAAAAATGTGTATTTTAAGAGAAGTTATTATTTCAAAAACAAATGTACCTATAGTTCCAGAAAAGTTGCAGAAATCTACTATTCCTGAATATACTGCCATACTACTATATAGTACACATGTGTGTCCGCATTTAGAAATTGGAAACTATAATACTATCTGAAGCTTTATTTTTAATCTTAAATATTGTTATAGATAGTAGAGTTAATGTTTCCAACTGTCCGCAGAAGCACTCAGTGTACAGAGAGTCAAAAGGAATACAATAAAATAATAGCTGAATATATATGAATCCATTGTGTTTGAGTATTTTAGAAGTTATATTCGTATTAAAATGTGTTTTTTACAACTCAAAATAATTCTTTACTTTTTTCCTACTTCTAACTAATATTTAAGAAAAATAAGTCAGTTAAAAAAAATTCATTTATATACTTATAGTCTTAAAATCTGACATTATTTCATCCTATTTTCAATAAATAGGATTTTATTTCTGTATTAAAAATAAAATAAACCTCATGATTTGATGTGAAATTACCGACGGACTAAAATTATCAACTGTTTCTAAAAACGGACCAACTTTAGTGATTACGAAGTCACAAATGAATTTTTTGTCATATCTCGTTTTCATATCAATGTATACTAATAGAAACCTTACATACGAAAGAAAATGGATTTAATTTTTAATTTTATCAATTTTATCTCCAAACCAACAAGTTCAGATAATGGAAAAGTTTATATTTCTAAGAAACAAAATATCAAAGTTAGGTATTCTTATACTTGACAATTGCTCTCAGAAAACTATTTGGTTGAATCAACCAAATTTTTGTTAGTTCAAACATAGAATATGGTTATTATATGGACCACAAAATAATTTTTTGACCCAACTCAATTTTTTGCTTGTTTTAACCAATTTTTTTGGTGACTGGAGTATTTGCTTGATTCAGATTATCAATCAAATTTGCATGCCTATACACGAAAACAGTTCTTTTGGCATAGCATCAAATGTTGTTAAAACACTGTCCCTTTCATTTTGTTTTTCCCTTCTTCCTTGCAGAGAATTCCAAGTTTGAAAGGAAGAATGCTAGCAACAGCAAATTATTTTTTACGAGCGTAGAAGAATACGCTTAGAAATTCTACTTACCTCCAGACACTTGGCAAGTCAAGAGGAGATCATAACCCTCTAGGAACGGACCGCTGACTCCTTTCACCTCTTTGCCTCGTGCATCATAAATGATTGGTTTGGAAGGTTGTTCTGGAAAACAACAGTCAATTTTATGATACAAATTTTGAAAATTTGCACGCTGCATTTAAATGTTTATAATGTTGCTGTATGCAGTTGATATGTGTGGAATATTCAGAGGTGTACATGTGTTTCATGAATTTCGCACAATTTATCTTGTGAAAGCTTTATCCAGTTTCTTATATTTGAAAGGTAGCATTGCAAAAATTTAGTTATTCATAAGCATGGTAGTTTCCCAAAACATTTTTGTTTTTAAAATATACGACTCTTCGACAAAAGTGTGAAGTTTACTTTACAAACCAGAGGCCAATCGAAGAGGATTTGTAAGTGAGCTGAAACCAATCCGAAGGCGAGCCACAAATGAACCGAAGATGAGCCGCTGGCAAATACTGTAAACTTTAGAAGAGTTATAACTGCCTACTTTGTACACTTTTATCACACAATACTTTTTGTAACACATGCAGGGAATTTTTGAGTTGAGAAATTCATTTTTAGATATTGAAGGTATCGAAACATTTTCGGTAATTTATAGTAATTTATTTGAAATTTGTGATAACTTGTCAGTAATTTGTTGTAACTTATCGCTTCAGATTGGTCCAATTACTACTCACTTCACACTCAGTCTGCCAAGTTTCAACTCATAATGCCAAGAGTGAAGTTGTGATTCCGGCACTCCTGGAAAAGAATTTTCAATCGACATGCAAAAGTACAATAGCTAGACAAAGTAATTGGACTAACCCGAAGCAATAAATTGCCATAAATTACTGGTAGAATGCGATAAATCACCGAAAACGTTGGATATTTTCAGATACGGCAAATATCCGGAAATTTCCATTTATTTGCAAATTTACCAGAAAATGTTTGATTTCTTACGAAAATCTTTGGATACCGTAAATTTCCGGTAATTTGTACATTTACCAAAAATATCCAAAGTTTAAAAATTTTTCATAATTTATGGTATTCAAAAATTTGACAAATTTCCGGAAAGTTTTTTTTTCTCGAACAGAAAATTCCCTGCATTTTTCATTGAAAATATTATGTGCAATAGGTCAGAAAGTAGGTATTAACATCTCTTGTGTAGTCCACAGTACTTGTACATCGGCTCATTTCCGGCTCATACAGCAAAGTTCACACTCGTGTGGACTTGCCTATTTTCCATACTTGTTGCACATTGTACTATTTTTTCTGTATGCAAGATAAAGCAATATTCCAAACTGCCTAATCCATAAAGGGGAACTTGAAGAAGATAAATATTTTTTAGCACAATGCTCATCCTAAATCTTTAAAACAAATATAAAAGTATTACAAAGTATTTACTTTTTCTCTTACTAAAACTGCTCTTGAATAACTGCAACGCAATAGTCAGTTGATTAGTGTAAAGCCAGGACAGCCGTTTTATAAGGAACCCTTTCTCTTGATTCAAAAATTCTTCAAAATCGAGATATATAAAATGTTTTGTTTTGAAATTAAAAACTTACTTTAAGAAATAATACTTTTTCAACATTACTTTCAATTAATAAATACAAATTCATTTTAAAGTCAAGGCCCACAGAACTTTTAAAAATATTATTCGCTTTAATTAAAAAAACAAAAGAAAATTCCTGATTTTTTCTATAATATGGTTTGAGTTACAGACGTTTCTCTGTCATCGTTTGAATAAATACGTTCGAAGATGACAGAATAGACTGGTCTAACATAAAAAATATAATAATATATAATCCAGTACCTTCTGTCATAAATGATGAGAATGAAAAAATACTTAATCAAAAGAAATTAAGTGAATCTTAGTCGAATATTGTTTTTTTTTATTCGCAGAAGTCACTTATTTTTTATTTATTCTGCCCAAACCTTCGTGAAGAACAAATGAAAAATAAGTGAATTTGAAAATGCAAGCAGGATATTATGCACCCACTGGTTCAATTCTCAAACTAAACCATCGAAATTATAAGATAGGCAAAATATAATTTAAAAAAATATATTATACAAAATGGCCTATATTTGGAGTGAAACTTTGAGAAAATCATTCGAAAAATTGTTGGTATTTTTTTATTTGTTACAATATTTTCCATCCGCCGCCGTCACTGGCTTTGCTAGTAATAAACTGTGCAGTAGAATAATACTCCTAACAGTTTTCGGACGGTTTTGTCGTAAATTTAAAAATTTTCTTTTATGTGTTGGACCTTATACGGTCGGTCGTTAAACTGAGAAAAAGGCACTGCGTCCGGAAACACCGTGGTTCGCCATTAGAAACATAAAGCGGAAACGTAGGTGGACCAAGGTGAAGTAACGACACAATTTCAGGTGAACCTGTAAATCGCGATAACGTTCATTATAAGAAAACTCTGTTGGGAGTAACGTATAGACTTTAGTCCGATGCTCAACGTTTTATTATTTTTCTTTACAGCCTCCATGTAATGATACAGCACGAAGAAGCGCGGAAATGCCATAATTGAGTCCTAGAATACCCAAGGAAAAGATTTTAGATTTATTTGCAGTTGGAAAATACAATTAATGTCAATTAATGGGCTACTAAACGATGGTCTATAATTTTAACTGCCAGCAGTTAAAGAGGTTTAGTTACTGATAATTGCTACTTAAGATTTTTAGTCTGTTGATTTATATTTTCAACCAACCTAATGACACTTCTGCGAAATAAAAAACGTAATTTTCAACGAGTCGTAATGGACTTTATGCACTCGAAATTCTTTGATTAAGATTTTTTCTTCAAAAGAAGGTAAGCCACAAAAAAGGTACTAGACTGTCTTATCGAATTTTTTTAAAACTATTAAAGTCGATTCGATCTGAAGGCATCATGGAACCAACAAATTCCCCTTGACAACGAATGTCAAAATGGGACATTATTCATCAAGTGTACCCACTCAAAAAATCAAAGTTGTCCAATCTATGCTAAGCTTGGATGTAGCTTGGACGGTTTTTTAAATTTCTTTTAAACTAGAAAGAAAGCTTGGGTTTCTTCCTTCAAGTACCCTGAGAAATAAAAGTGAAATTAAATTTTTTATTCGTTATTAAAACTTATTTTCGATAATGAAAAATAAAATTTCACTTTTCAATCTCTAACAATTAAGAAGAAACAACCAAGCTTTCTTTCTAGTTAAAAAAAATCAGAAAAGCGTCTTTCTATTATAAGAGTTCAACTTATATTTGGCCTTCATTCTTCGAGATCAAATATTTATTGCAAAAAAATGCTTTTTATAAATTGAAAAGAAAATGTTGGGGTCGGAGAAAGTTAGCTAAGGAAGTAAGTGTGTCAGAACACCGGTGTCGAAAAATAAAAAACCTTGTTCCTGATCATTGTATTTTAACGAACCCTAATTCAATACCAGGAAAAACATTATCCCCTGAAGTTAAATCTCTTGTTGTAGCCTTCTATGCAGATAATGCAAACCGTCGTATTCTACCAGAAATAAAAGATTTCAGTGAAGAATAAAGATGGTTCTCATGAATACGTTTAGAAAAGTTCACACTAAAACACTGTGTATTCTTTTGTTTATTGTGTATTGTCAATGTTTGAACAAAATTATGTATATCACTCCTGTGGATAGCTGTCAGTCCGACGAATACAAGGAACATCCAGGAGCAAGTGTTACCAAAAACCTTTTGCCACAAATTTTAAATGATAACTGTATAGAAAAAGTTGAGTTCTAGAACTGGTAGCAAACTGATAGAAGTACGCTGTTAACTGAGGTAGCAGACATCGATGACTTCGTCGAAGTGCTTGGAAATAATTCATTAAAACTAAACACGCATGATTTTGTCCCCAAGAAACAGTCATTGTTTGTCAAACACTGAAAAGACAAATTGGTGGAAGAACAATTTATTATACAGTTTGATTTCGCGACAAATTTTTCTTATAAAGTTAGAAAACCAGCACAAGCTTCCCATTGGAATAATGAACAAGCAAGTATTTTTACAGTTGTTATTTATTACAGAGAAGATGGTAAATTGAAACATTGTAGTATGGCCATATTATTGAACGCTCTGACTCATGCGCAACTTTGTACTCATGTACAACTTTGTCAATCTCCGCTTTCATAAGAAAGATTTTAGAATTAAAGCAGAGTGGCACTTTTATGCTACGGCTAATGGAAAAGGGCCTTGTGACGGAATTGGGCCTTGGGACGAGCAACTTCAAAGAATTCGTTGATGTTTGCCACGAATGGAAACCCGTGAGCAACCCCGCGCACATGCGCACTGGCGGTTACCATGTCAACGATGTCAACACGCGTTGGAAGTTTTGAACAAAATAAAAACACAAACGAACATAATCTACATATCCATCGAGATGATCGAGGTGTCAAAATATAACATAAGGGAGTGGGTAAAACACATGTGAGCACAAAGAGCACTGCGCATGTGCACGGTACTGCTCACGGGTTTCCAGTGGTGGCAAACATCAACGAATTCTTGGACCTTGCTCGTCCCATCTCTGCTCAGCAAACACATAGGGTGATACCACTTCTTACTATTCCTTCGTGATTTATACCAAACAGCAAAGTAATCTCCTGATATCGATAGACAGTCTGTATGCTTTTTTTTCCACGTTTCACAAAATGTTTCACATAATTCCATTCACAAAATTCCATTCACAAAATGTTTGTTTAGATGAACCCCAACAATGAGTTATTTTAGAGACATTTTTGAACACGCATGGATATCTTGAAATGCTTTTATCGTCATTTACAACATTTATTTCTATTGTAACTATAAAATTGGTGTTTTCCGAAAAATGAGTACGAGTGATTTTTTGCGATTTATTTTATAATAAACACACAGTAGAAAAATGATTTTTTCCTACTTTCGCCAATAAATATAGGGAAACTTATTTCGTTTGATTCATGTTGAACAAAATTTTCTAAAAAATTCTCAAATTAGCGAAAAAACAATTTCTGCTTCAGCTAAAACAGTTTTTTGATAATTTTCCGGCATAAGTTGTAGAAACATCTGCATAAATATTAGTAAATTACTGTGATTATTTAGAAACGTGCCCAAAACATTAAGCATGCTAGATATAAAGTTAAATTGAGCTTATAAAAAATGCGGAAAACATGAAAATAATTAGTATATATTTTAAATAAGATATTGACAATAACGTCAAATATGAAATATTATGAAATTATTATCAGCTGTTAATGAACTGATTACAATATGTTGCTGTACAGGCGCATTTAAAAATGGTTTGAAAATGAGACTCTTACTTACCAACGAGGGTGAGATTTACTCGAAAATTCCTAGTTGGCGAGTTGACGAAGTCCACTCTGCACCTGAATACCCCTTGATCATTGAATTTAACATTGTTGACCTTTAGCCTGGCTCGATGCCCATCGGCAACCTGGAAATGAGTCCTCTGCCCGAGTTCATTGGTGACCGCCCAATGGACGGCACTTCGTAGATCACCTTTTCTCGCATCCACACTGCAAACATAAAACGCATACTGTTGATAATCAAATTAATAAAAATAGCAAAAATATTAATTTTAGAGAAAAAGTGTAAACACAAAAATATGCGTTTCAATAAGATCCACAACTCTTATCGACAATATTCAATAACATAATTTCTATTAACATACGCTAAAAGTTCTTTTAGCACTTTTAACTGGAATACAAAAGGAACCCCTAGGCTGAACATAAAGTCAATATTCTTGGATGATCTTTTCGGAAGCATAGCCTACAAAATAATTCGAACATTTAGTTGATTAATCTCGCCTTTCGAAAAAGGTACACAAGATTACACAAAAATGATCCAAAATGGAAATGAAAGGTAGAAAGGGTTACTAAACGATGGCGTATGCAGTTTTAAGAAAAAAAAATCGCTGTTCGTGTTATATTGTTTCAAACATGGCTAAAAATAGCCATTTTTCACTTTTCGGTTTGGATATCTCGAAATCCTGACGTACAGGAAAAATGCGGACCACGGATTCGTTTTTAGGACATCAAAATCCTGCGCGCTTGATAATGTATTTACTTCAAGGTACGCGCTCGGTCTTTGTTCTTCCCCCAAATTTGTGCATAAAACTTTCCAAATTAATGGTCAAACCATTACCAATTTTAACTTGGTGATTTTGTGAATAGGCTTTTGTTAAAGCTACTTCGACTTTATCGAATACATTTACATCACATGTCACTTTTTACGATTGGAACGAAAACTTCTGGTCTTATCAAAATTGGTCCCAATAAAATTTGAAGATCTATTTTAAACGAATGATTTTGTGAATAAATATTTTATTATATTTTGTGTCGCTATTTCAAAAATTTCAATTTTTTTGTTTTTAATTAGTAGCTTTTTCTTGGATGAACAGTTTTGCTTATCAACATTTTTTTGTATCTCGTATATTATTGCTGGAAAACGGAATTTTTTATGTTCCAAACAGCACTTACGATGAATGGAACCTGAACCGTTTTTAAAAAATGGTTGGTTGACGAACTCGACCTTTCTTTTCAGGCATGAAAACAATGTGCCAAAGCGCAATTCAATCAGATAATTTCTTCGAAAGTTATCGTGTTGACAAGTGACAACGACAGCGACATTTTTTGTCAATCAGAAAACGTCGAGATAAGATGAAATCTGTAAAAGTCAATTTTCACATAAAACCAGTACCGTCTCATTAAGGTTATACAAATATTCAGATAGATTGAAATCTTAGCACAGGTGTAGGCTCCGAAGGTACGACTTTCTTGGGGCGGCTATTTCACATCCTCTCCCAGCGATAGTTAAAACCGAACTGAGTGAAACAGGTTCGAAACTTCGGAAGAGTTGCAAAAATTAATTTCGAGAGCGCAGTAAGTTATACCTTGAGCGTTTAAGTTTTTTAAAAATGGATGAGAGCGAGAGGTGAGAGGGGCGGAGGAAGTAAAGAATAGAGAGTTAGGTGGTGATAGGGGGTCGGTTAAGTGGTATGAGGTAAGAGGTAAGAGGGGTAAGATTCAGAGAGGTGTAGTGTAGACAGTAGAGCGGATGGAAATATTGGGAAGATAAAAAGGAGGGTAGGGCAGATGGGCTTTGATTTCTAGGGTGCAAAGGAAGTAGGATGGAGGAGTATTAACGAGGAGGTGAGAGAGAATATGAGATAGGGGTTAAAAGGGCGGTGGAGGGTTATATAAATGAAACGATATGCGAAAGCGAGTAGCGGCATGTTGAGAAGAGGTACGTGGAGCCGTAGAGGGGTAGAGAGAGAAAAAGAGTCATGGAAAAAGGAATTCTAGGCCAGTCAACGAGGAACAAAGTTGACCCATACATCGAATTGAATCTAATCAATCTGAATTTCTTTATATCACTTCTAAATGGTATGCTTAAACAACAAAAAAATTGTAGTAACTTCGTACTTTGAACTTTTTTATAATAATGCAAAATAGCGGCAAGAATCATATTTTTGAAGCTTCTATTGATTTTCATAAAACCGGCTACTTCTAGAGAAAAACATTTAAATGGAAAAAAGTTCGGCATCTTATTCTGCAAGAAAAGGTTTTTTCTCCTTTTTTGTATAGTTAACCATTTATCTACAAAAGGAGGGAAAAAACAACTTTTTATTATCAGCTTAGTACATTTTTTTCATCAATCTTCAGCGTTGAATTTGGTTCACCTCATTTAGTGCTGAGTGCACATACACGTGTGTCATGTGTACAACATATATGCAAAGTTTCAATAATTTCTGATTATGTTTTTTATTGAAAAAAGGCTTTTATGAACCTACGTAAAATTTCTTGAAATATTCTGAAATCCTGAACTTGCTGCTAGTTCATAAAGATATTGTACTGCTGCTTCGATTTTTTGCCTACGATGCGGGAAAAGGGGAAAGCTCCTGTTATTTTATAGCTACCTCGGCTCAAACTTTCTATTTCCAGGCCTTTAAGATTTTCTTCACCGTCAGGAACCGAAATAGTTAGGGATCATTTTCTGTTGGAAGAAATATTTGTTTAAATATTTTGTGTACATTTTTGCTTGAGTTGTAATGGGTATATTTTTCAACATTTGTACTATTTTAGCGATTAAATGAGACTTTTCTTGTAGTATGTGTGATTTTTAAAAATTATTTGTTTTTATTATTAAAAATTTTCTTAAAGTAAAATTTTGATTATAAGAATGTGTATGTATTTGGGGCGAGAACAATTTAGTTCAAAAGGAAAAAAATGCATACTAATTTTGCCAATATGAATCCGGAAAACCGAAAAAAGCATGTTTTTCTTTATTTACTTTAAAATTATTGGTTGTTTTGAAAAAGGGTCTGCACAAATGTATATTATCTTTAGTTTTTCTACTTTTGATCGTCCCCTTCTCCAATCCACAAAAACTAACCGTTAGGAATGAAAATGTCCCCAAAAGAAAGAAATGCCAAGAAATAGATTTTACTCCAGTTTTTAACTGTTGAATCGATTCCCTCCTTTACAATACTGAAATTGAATATACCTTTCTCAAGTCAATTTTTTCATGTACTTTAAGACCATCATAAGAATTTTTTTTTCATCCTAAATTTTTTTCTTGAATAAAAATAAAAATTGATTATTTGAAAACCCACTATTTATAACTTTTTTCAATAAATAGCTTTTTTTACACTCTTTAAAGTCATGCAGAAGAAAAATTGGGCTGAAAATAATTTCGTAGTAAAATTGAGATTTTTACGCTTGAGGGTACCACGTTATGATTATACATATAACATACATACACATAAAAAATCATCTCAAAATAGTTGAATGTAAGCTTAGAGGCAAGTTAGACCTAACAATATTCGTTTTTGGGCGCTGCGTAAGTTAAATATGGCCCTTTCGAGCGTACAAATCTCAATTTGACCATGACATTATTTGCAGCTCACTTTTTCTCCTGCATGACTCTACAGAGTATAAAAAAGTCTTTTTTTTAAGGGCAAACAAACATTTAAAGGAGGGTTTTTAAAAAAAATCAATTTTAATTTTGATTTTAAAAAATTCATAATGAAACAAAATTTGTACAATGGTCTTAAAGTATATAAAAAGAGCTTTCCTGAACACTATAATGAAAGTCCAATAATAATATATAATATAATAATAATCCTTAAAGAAGTTACACTAACGTGAATGTGAAGAAGCACGTGAAAAAGTGAAAACTTCAGGCCCCTGTATATTGATAACCGGATGATAAATGTACTTATAGTGTGGTAAATTAATAAAGGTCCCTAGGACTGTGATTCAGCCAAGTTTCAACTCGATCAAAAAAAAAAAAACAATAATTTTAGGTGGGAATACTTGACGAATTCTGCCCCATATATTCGCTCGATATAGCAGAACAGTTTTCATATAAATAATGAAAAACTACTTTGAGGGACCTCATTCAAGTTGATGCTGAGTCCTGAAATAGATTTTCATCAAGTCCCATCTATTTCCAAATACTACAGTGTGTAGGCGAACTACGACCGTCCATAATCATAACGGAGGTTATTGCTTGAGTGTGTCAGAAACTTTTTACATATACTTATGTGAAGGAAAATTGCAATCTAGAAAATTAACTTTTCCTTCACGTGCACATTGTCAAAGGTTTTGTGAGGAAGATATATAATATTTAAATAAAATTATTATTATGGGCATATTAGGGCCATATGATACTTACTTCATACGATTCCTACTGCATTTACATTTTTTTCGGAACAACTTACGTCCCCACGAATTGATATACACTGAAGCCCCGCTTTACCGACCGTTCCGAGGGTACCTCAATGGCCTTGACGGTACATAGGGACTCTCCAAACCGGAGACAATCAGGGCCGTGTGAACCATTCCTGTTGGAGTTTTGTCCAAAAAAATGTTTTCTTTGTATTTTTGCCATTTTTGTTTTATAATATCATAATGAACGTAAAAATGTTTGTGCTAGAAAATCAAACTTTATCAAAGTGCCGATTTATAATTATTCACGTACATATATCAGGGTGTCCATTTTAATCAAAGAAAAAAATTCCCTATCATTCCCCGGTTTTTTCTCGGCTCGCAAAACATTTTTCACGGTCAATAAAATGAAAAATTTCGAACTCTGAAGCTAAAAATTTTTCCATTTGAAGTAATAAAAAATAAACTACAAATCAAAGCACTCAAAGTGGAACTCTCTTATTTTAAACTTTTTAAATTTACGTTTAAAAATGTTTAATTGCAAAATGTTGTATTCGAATGCTCAATAATTTACACATATAAAATGGAAGGTACTAACACTTTCCAATTAAACAATTTAAAATGAAATGCAGATAAACTGCAAAATTTAGAATTTTAAAATTTTATAAATTATAGAGTTGAAAGATTCAGATTTAATTCCAAGAATATAATTGAGAAATTAAAATTTTTTCACTGAACATTTCGTGAATTAGAAGTTAAATTACTGGAAATTACTGACAGAAAATGACTGGAGCAGAAGATGCGATTAACCGCCGCGGATACTGCCTGATTTTTTCATGCACCCCTGCATTGTTGCGGAGTTGCTCTGCTGACCACGCAGCGCCTCTCTCTCGACCCCTTGCACCACCTTGTCTGGTCTATCGGGAACTGGTAAAGCATGACTGCAGCCTATATCGAGTTTCCCATTTAGAAATTATCAACATTTTTATTGGATTTCAAAAAATTTAGCTATCTATTACATTATATTTATATAATATGATAATATTATATTAAGTTATGAAGGCAATTATTATTATATTAAGGCAACGGCCATACCACGCTGGAAACACCAGTTCCCGTTAGATCACTGAAGTTAAGCAGTGTTGGGCGCGGTTAGTACTTGGATGGGTGACCGTCTGATACTACTGCGTTGCTGTTGGCGGCCGTGGGTGTGGTGAGTCCACACTTGTAGTTATTTACTACAAGAAACTATCCACCTAGAAACACTACCCGAATCGGGTAGTGTCACGCTTACCCCTAGAGGCTCGCCGAAAGGGAAATAGCTTAATGGTATATATATATAAGTAAATTGTTGGGGAAAAAATGTCCGTTTGGTAGAAATCGTATGACGTAAGTAAGTAACACATGGCCTTAAATTCAAATCTTGTTAATTGGATAATTTTTCTTGAACAGGTGCCTTTTGATTACCATCGTAATCAATTTTTTGTAACACGTACCGCGAAAGGGAGGATTTCCATGTGGTAGAAGTGAAATAATTATTTTTTTCAATATTTAGAGCAAGCAAACAAAAATGTTGCAAGTCAGGATAGTTTAACAGCTGTTCAGGCCTAAAAATAAAAATAAATTATGTAGTTTTTTTTGTGACAATTGTTTTAGCTAATTTATCTTAATTCGTGAGAGTGAAGAGAGTCGGTAAATACGTATCGAATTGGGCGGGAACTTCAAATTTGAATAATTAATGAAATTTACAAGTTGCGATTTTTCAGTTTTTTTTATTCACAATTCCGAATGATTGGCGAGTATAATAATATCATCGTACATTTCAAGTTTTCTCTGGTGACTTTTGTGACTATTAGCAATTAAGAAATTTGTTCACTATTTATTGGACGCTACACACATAATTCTGGTTATTCCAACCACATTGTATTGCTCGTTCAGCTATTACTTACGAAATGCCTATTCTAGGCATACCATTTTGATCACGTGTTATAGCTAGAACAATAATATTTTATCCGTAAAGTATCCTAAATCGTATTCCTAATTGGAATTTATAAGGAAAAACCTTATTTTTTCGACCTCCTCCAGACTATTTATTCAGAATTATTCAATAATAACGTTTCGGAATCGGACCGCTTTCCTCATCAGATTGTCTTTTACATTCCGGAGAATCTAACCGTAATTTGTATGTATGTAATTTTTGGAATCAATGGTAGATATGAATAGGTAAAAAATCTAAATAGTTAAAAAGTATCAAGCAAACGTTCTTAATGTTATTATGAATGCTATTTTTTTGCAAATAAATAGGACCTGTATGATGCAGAAGTATGTTGAAATTAAACATTAAATAATTATTCGAAAATTCAGAAATTCTTTATAATATTTAAATTTGAAAAATTAAAATTATAAGAATGACGAAGTTTGCACCCTCCGTGTCCAATTATTTTTTATATAATTTTAATTTTTTTAACTTGATAAAAGTAATTGATGCGTAATTTCAACATGCTTCTGCACCGTATAGGTCCTATTTATTCTGAAAAAAATTAGCTTTGAAACTTTGGAAACTTTAAAATGAAATTGTGGCAACGTAATTTTCTTTCACGATTGACTGATCTCGACCTCTCTCTCGGCCCCGCCGATCCCCTCATCAAGAAACTGCCGAGGAAATTGGTTCTAGGAACGCCATAAATCCAGGTTTCCTAAACGCCGGTTTCAGAGTAGAATCATATAAAAGATTAGAAACTGTCGTGTCAAATTCGGCTACGTCGACATTATTTCAATGAACGAGCCAACAAATATTTAGCTTCAAAGGTAAAAGTTTTATTGGCAAAATGAACATTTTGAAATCTTGAGTTCAACTCTGTGGCAAATCTAAAAACATGTCCATAAAAATGTGGGAAAATCGTAAAACCGAAAAAAACCTACTCTTTAGATCTAAATCAAGAGCACGATTCAATATCATGTAATTGCTGAGTATTCATATAAAACATTTACTCGTGCCATGTTAATTTGGGAAGTCAAAAGTCCGAAATTCGTCTTATACTTCATTTTTTCATAAGGTGCAACTTTAAATTCCTTTGTATTCCATTGTATATCTAATTGAATCTGAAGTTGCATCTTTCAAAATAATAAAGAATAACGACGAATCTCGGAATTTTAGCTCCCAAAAATTAATATTGCAGGAGTAAATATTTCGCTGTACTTTCCACGCACCAAGATTGATAAAGTTGAGAAATATTTAGAATGATATTTCTTCTGTAAGAGCGATCTTATCATAAATTGAATTTTTGAACTGCACTCGCCTCACAAAACTGCACATGTAGAGCCACCAAACGGCTTCCTATCTTCATTTTTTCTCAATATAAAGTAATTGTAAATAGATCCCTGTAAAAATTAGATTATTGAATATTTCAGAATTTTGAAATATGCATTTCATTGAAGAATGTTGAAAGAATACCTGAGAATTTTTTCAGATTTTTCCTAACGTCGAACGAGTTTTGAAAACAGGTGTAAGTTGAAAAAGTAGGCCAGAAAACCCTATTTTTTGGGATGTTTTGCCTCTTGAAAAAATTCTGTTAGGCTGAAAGTAGTCATATCGTTGAATTCCAAAGACTTTAAGCTTTAAGATACTTTTTTTAAACAATTCACATATTTTGTTGGGCGAGTTTCAATCAAATTGCAATCCAATTGAACTTGCTCAATTTGTTTATTTTCTTTTACAAATGAATATAATGGATTCAAATAATGATTTAATTAAAATTCAACAAAAGAAATAGAAAAAATGTTGAAATTAATCATGCAAATAAGGATAATAGTTGTCTGTTTACCCTGAGTTTCGAAAGACTCTGTTCTATTTCAAATGCTCTCTCTGCTAACAACACCGGTACCCGTGAAGTGGTTTTGTATACAGCCGTCAGGTATTTTAGAATTTTTTGAGGGATTATGTGTGCACGTCAATAAACAAAGACACATAAAAACAGCTTTCTTTTCAATCACAAAGGCGTAGAATATTGTTTTACACTCCCCAGTTGGTGACGAATAATTTATTTCAGAAGGGAATAGCATGCCTTCTACAGTTGGTTCGTAGAAGCTTATCCTTACGAATGTTGATAGTTTCTCAACCTGCACAAATGCAGCCAAATTATGAGCCCTCTGAATCTGGGAAAAATCACGAATGTGATTTTGCTAATAAATTTTGTCTAATCGGAAACTGATTCAGAAATTCGAGATAAATAGCTAAGCCTCCCAGAGAGGAACACATTGTGTATCATCAGTAGAAGTGTCTAAGGTTGATACTAAACGACTTCAGCTATTTCTAGCAGTCCCATATATTAAGAAATGTTATCACGCGGAACAATAGTGTCAGGGACAAACTCCCAATAATTACAAACCTTATTAGAAATAGTAAACATTTCTCAATTTTGAACATATTTTAGATTTTAACAAAATCAAACTAAATAGGCTCAAAAAGGTATCAACAGTCTTCACTCTGCGAGACATTGGCAGAGATCCAACCAAGACCTGACAAAGTGACGTTACCTTGGATTGCTTAATTCCGTCCGGAGCTCCTAAATACGGTAGAATCCACTTTGTCAAACATAAAATTGATGTTTAGGGACTTTTCAATCAAACATGTATTGAGAAATATGTATGATGAGGTGGATCGACAAGTGGCGAAAGATTTTATCGAACTATCCAGTTCAGAGTGGTCTAGCTCAGTCATGGTATAAAAAGACTTAAGGGCGACGAGTATCCGTTTCCTTTCCTTAAAAAATCTTGGATAAATTACGGTCGGCCTATTAAATCTCGAGCATTTTGCGATGTTGAAGAACATATGTATATAACGCCGGGCTAACTATTAATCCCGAGAAGAGTTTATTTTGCCAGTCGGAGGTACGGTAATTGAGATATCGCGTAAATGAACATGTTTTTTAATCTAATGCCGCGCAATATTCGACACTTCAGATAATGTGTAGGTATGGCTAACTGATGAAGGCGCTTTATAAAAGCTACATATTACTTACCGTATCTATTATGGAAAAGTAACCACTAGGATTGAGCGGAGGAACAAGAGGCGGCATATAAGGCGATTAGGAAAGAACTTTCATCTTCTTCAATTTTGAAAAGCCTGCATTTTCAAATCTCTTTTATGCTTCAAACGGACGCAAGAAGTCATGGCTCAGGCGTAGTTCATGTTTATTACGGATCACAGCAGTATAGGATGGCTGCGAAATTTTCATAATCCGACCGGTTGTTTGGCGCGTTGGTCGCTTCAATTTTTGGAATGCCGGTTCGAGTTTGTCCATTGTGAAGGTGCTGTGTATCAAGTATCTGACGTACTTACTCGCATATACGAAGTTGAGGAAGTTGGCGAGGTATGCGCGGCGGAAGTGGTTGATGATACGTGGTATTGCCGAAGAGTCAGTCCTAGATTGATAGGATCAAAGGGTTGTCCATCAATCCCGGGCAATGATATCCATGGATTGCACAAGGCCTTACACTCGTAGTAAAGCAGGATACTTTTATGTTTATCGTGTTTCATTACTACTTTACCAAGTGGATAGAATGTAAAATCCCACGAACAACCAATGCCAAAAATGTGGGCGCAGCCTTGGAAGACTTGGTCATTTCAAGGTGGGCTAAAACAGAAGTGATGCACATCGATAATTGGATGAAATTCTTTAAGACAATCATAATTCACTTATCTAGATTTTACGGCATCCGTCACTCTACCAGCCCTAGCCAAACCCGACCCAGTTTATGCACTGAGCATTAAAAGATATGCTCCAATCTTCTGTGGACACGAATGAATAAGAATAGAATATAAATCTCCAGGATTTTAGATAAGTCGGGCCTTTTTGAATTGCGGGAGAGAATTGCGCCAGAAAGTAAGCTTCCGAAAAAAGAGGAAAGGAGGAGAGTCCGAAGGATACTCCCGAACCCGAAAAAGAGAGGTACACAAGAAGTCCAATAAAGCACAGTTTCGGGGGTTGCCTCGCAGTAGCCTTAGCACTAAATTCGTCGTTAAATGAATAGTGCGGGTTGGCCACGCATCGTTGACACTGCTTGTGCGCTGAGAAACTGCATGGGCCAGCAGTTCTAGGAAGAACTAAATCAGAGGGCCCTATATTGGAGTTCTTGTGTAGGTGGGGCGCATAGAGCGGCTATAAAAATTACGAGGTTTATTCACGCTCCGACTGGAAGAATTCCACGAAAAACAAAATCGTTAATATAACTAATCGTGTCGGGAGTTCAAGTATCAGGTATGAGATCGGGTCTTCAAGCGCTTGGCGGCCTTTTCCGTGTTATAGAAGTACATTCGCCCCCGGTATATGAATTGGCGAATGAAAATGGAAGAGCACACAGCGCTTTCCATATTAAAGACCTTGAACCGCATCATGCACGTTAAATGATCTTACTCTTGCATATTTCTTCCGATTTGACTTTTTATTTCCATTATTTGCCCATTGCATTGAAACTTGCATGTTCTCTTTAATTTCAATAAGGTAAAATACTGGTGTCCTTCGAGATCAGAAGCGGTTTGTTTGGTCGCAGGGTCCAGGACGCCTCCCGATTTCCGTCCAGTGGAGGGCCGTCTGATTAGAGGGAGGAGAAAACACTGCCAGGCTGATATGATCATCGACATGTAGAAATAGACCGATAACGCTGTGGGGAGCACGGTAATGGGCTTTAGAGAGAGAAAAAACATTTGAGAGGTAGACCTGTCTCTTTCTAGATAAAGCTGATTGGCCGGGAGAATTTTCACTGGGTGAAACTTGATGAAGCACAGGACCGTGCAGTAGGGCGTAGTGGAAATGATCAAATTAGTCCATTCGTTCCAGCTAAACGAAGATATTTGTGGGTTGACATCTGAAAAAAGTAAAAAACGTAATTTCTGTAATCGGTTAATATCTTCTGTTCTCCATGGAGTCCTGGAATAGAAAATGGCAGATCTACCTCTCAAATGTTTTCTCTCTCTCTCTAAAGCCCATTTTCGTTTTCGCCACAGCGTTGTCGGTCCATTTCTATATGTCGATGGGTCTGATACAGAACCGAGACAGTCTCCGGATTACCACGAAGAAAGTCATAACGATGATCCGTCGTAATGTGACTTCCAATGAAAATGGTTTAACTATTCCCGGAATCAAAGCTTAGGAACCAGGACAGAGAGCGGAAGAGGAACTGCAAGGTCTGCCTATAATTTCGACGGACGATAATTAGGAGGCTCTTAGCCAGACAGTAGTGATGGCGGGAATACTGCCGGAGCGGCATATCGAAGACTCGCCATAGGAGGTTTACGAGGTCCTTCCGGAAGAAAAATCAGAAGATGTTGTTAAGAAGAGTTTACTATGGTGTAGGGCGATGAAAGATGACGCAGAGAGGTATTTCTTTTATGTCACGCGTTGCTATAACCGTCAAACCGCATGCCATGAAAGGGAAGACTGCCCTGTAAAGTTAAAGTTGTTTTGCACGTTATGTGGGCGTGAGGGCACCATTAGATATTATGTATAAATCTCATCATTTAGAAGCTCAGAGCAATGCTTCTTTACTTTGAAGAGGTATTTTTTACACGGAAAAAATTTCGGTTGCAAAGTTTGGTGTTATAATATTCACTTTTCAACAAAACAATAGAAAGCCAAAATATAGCGTAACTATTGCACAAATTACTATTTGAAATATTAAACTGTATATTAACTAATTCTTATTGAAATATTCCAAAAGGGAGTCTCGTTATTCCCTTAAAAAAGTGTGTGAAGTTCACATAAGACCAGAGGAAACTCACGCTGATTGTATGCAAATAGAATGGCCATCGTCTTTTGAAAAAAGTGGAATCCTTTTCCTAATTTTTATTATAGAAAAAAAAATTGTATGTTCCCAATTGAAAAAGGTACATTTTGTATATCGCAAATTTTCCCACAGTCATCAGCATATCTGGTTAGGTAGACGTATAATAGATAAATTATTTTGTATTTCAGAGCCTTTCAAACTTATACTATTGTCATAATTAAGTGATTAAATTTTAAATTAAGAGCAACAAAACATCAATCTTTAAATTATAATAAAATGGAAGGAAAATTAAAATATTTAATTCAAAATTCTGATAATAATCATTAGATGTTTTAATTCTAAACGTTCAAACTTAAGAAAAATGATGCAAGTTTTAATTTTTTGTTAATTGGGTAAGAATTTTCGAACGCTTTTTTCCTGCATTAAAAACATTTGAATTCGTGGCTTGTAAAAGGAACTGATATCAGGCTTAGACCTTGAGAACTAGTAATAATTTGAAATGAGAATGATACATAAAAGGCTTTTACATAGGTTTTTCTACTCGTACTAAAAATGTCTAAAATTTGTTGAAATAATCTCCAGAAAATTGTTTTTACTTTTGCAAGAATATGTTTTTATAAATATTTTTAACCAATTTTGTTATATTAATTAGTTCCTTTATCTGGTTTAGTTGCGCCTACAGTTTTTGGGGCAAAAGAGAGAGAGAGAGGACGCTGTACAAGGGGCCCCAAGATTATACATGTACCGGGTCAAAAACATGTATCTCGTCTTGACTAACATCGAAAACGCTTGGCCCATATTTATTGACTTTTTCATTCCAAAACATTCAACTATTTCTCCTTTGACTGCTCATTGACAATGGTAATTGCTCAAAACTATTTTGCCACTTATGTTATTTATATTGCTAGTTACCGCAATTATGGTTTTATTATTCAGCTCTGTGGATATGACTTTTTCCGAATTTAAATGTGCTATCGAAAAATAGAAGTCTTTACAACTCTGGATGGCACTTAATAAATTTTGAATGTATTTATAATTGATATGGAAGAAGTATTTCTCCGTAACGCTCTCGCATTTAGTACTCTTTTCTCACTGTATCCTAGCTTATCCTAGCTTAGTAATAGTTTATCTCAATGAGACTTGCAGGTACCAGCGATGCTTTACCAAAATAATGCGTACGGACTATGATTTTATAATTTAGAGGTGGACAAAACTAACATTCGCTTTTAAGGCGACAAATGAAGACTTACTTCACGCCATCTAAATTTGAAGTAAATGTTCTGTGAGGGCATAAAATTCTACGAGAAAACGAGAAACAATCTTTGAGTCGTTGCATATGCCCACTTTTATTAGTGAAAAGTGTTTTGTGTTATTTACACTTCACACACGTACATTTTGATCAGTGAGAGGTGATGTGCATGGCTGAGCAAGTGCACTTCAAGGAAAGGTGGTGTATAGCTGATATACACATTACTAATATACATATGCCAAAATTATTGAACCGATATTACTATAAGCGAAATTGTTTCTCAAGCGTTACTTACTTTATTTGAATTAAATAATAAAAATAATTGGTACTTGTAATTTTAAGAATGAATTGTAAACCTGTTTTTCTAACAGGAGCTTCGCTCCTGAATCCAACTTTTCAATTTAAATTAGCTCTAATTAAATAATTTTGAATATGAATAGCTAATTGTTTTCTCTACTCTCCCAAATTAACTCTTCTACACAGTTATGGTAAAAAGTAGTATGTGCAACTCTTGCTGAAGACCAGGCAATGGTTTTCAGCACTTGTTGCACAAAGTACAGTGCCACTCGAGATTTTTGTTGGGCTCTCATGTTAACATTTGAAATAAGCCCAGAACTAATTCCTGATTTTTATCGTGTTTAATCTTATCACACCTTGAGGTCTTGCAAAATTAAGATTTAAGATTCCGAAAGTAATATTTTGAGGAATTTCGCTGTTCTATTTTGCTCTGTCTAGAGAATTGCCGTCACGTGAAAATCCATTTTATTGAAAGTAAAATAAATATTTATGGACAACGGCCGATAATGTAATGCGTTCAAAATCACTCAGCGTTTTAACTCGCATAACATTCGCATAGCCGGAAGCGGGCCAGTTAATTAATCGTTAAGTAAATGGTGGCCATTTGCTATACTGCGAGAAGTGGCGAGAAGTGGCGGTCGTTAGATTTCAATAGCCGGAGCTGCCGTAAAACCCCCATGAGAATCGTAGGGATTAAATGAGTATGTGGATACGGTCGGAACCCATGCTTCGACTGAAATCAATTTTCTTCACTGTTTACCGCATCTAGAGCAAGAAGGTGCAGTGTTTATGAACCATACTGCGAAGGCATATATCCGATTACAATATATCATAATAATATCATAATATATATT